>CAMZMU010000046.1:63430879-63524832 GCA_947311845.1 Poa pratensis
AAGGAGTTGCTACAGAAGTAAACATCCTCCTGGACTAAAACTGAAAATAAAAGATTATGGGTTGCCTCCCAAAAGCGTTTTCTTTTAATGCCTTTTAGTTAGGCTAGAAGATTTTAATGATGCTCTCATAAGAATAAGAGTTGAAAAACAAAAGAGAGCATCAAGACGCTAATATCAAACACATTTAAGTCTAACCCACTTCCTATGCAAAGTAATCTTGTAACAAAATAAATTATTGAAGCATAAAGCAACTAGCATAGAAAGATGAAACAAATATAGCTTCAAAACTTTCAACATAAAGAGAGGTGTTTTAGTAACTTGAAAACTTTTACAACCATATTTTCCTCTCTCATAATAACTTTCAGTAGCATCATGAACAAACTCAATAATATAACTATCACATACAGCATGCTTTTCATGATCTACAAACACATAATTTTTATTAAGCTAAAAAACAGTAGGGTTATCAAATCCACTTTTGACAATAGCAGTATAATATAATATCATTAGGCAATATAGTTATCATATAACATTAGGAGCACATTTTTCTTTCTGCAATTTCCTCTTTTACTTGAGTCAAGGAGGATGTTTTTTCAATTTTATCAAAAAGATATATTTCAATAGAATCATCACATTCGACAATATAGCATTCTTCCTCCTCCAAAGATAGGGGACTAAAAATAACATTTTTATCAAAACCAGCTTCCCCAAGCTTAGAGCTTTCCGTGGCTTTAGCAATAATGGTGTTCAAAGAATGTATGCTAATAACATAGCTACTACATCATGATTGTTATGCAAATAAATTTCCATAGGCTTTTTAATTTTCTCTTCAAACACCTCATGTCCCAACTCAAGATAAATTTCATAAAGCTCTCTCATGTTGTTTTCAACCATAGGACTAGTTTCAACGAAAGTAACCATTGATAGCAAGTAAAGAGCTAGACATAATAACTCAGCAAGAAACAAAACCGAAAATAAACTAAATGCAAGTAACTAATTTTTTTTGTATTTTTTGATAATTGAAAGTAAACAAGATAAAATAAAATAAACTAAGCAAGACAAAAACAAAGTAAAGAGATTGGAAGCGTGAAACTCCCTTGCAGAAGACTGCTGTCTCCCCGGCAACGGCGCCAGAAAAAAGCTTGATGGCGTGAATCACACGCTCATTGGGAGACCCCAAGAGGAAGGTATGATGCAGTTCAGCAGCAAGTTTTCCCTCAGAAAGAAACCAAGGTTATCGAACCAGTAGGAGCAGCAACTCTTCAGAAGGTTGTTGGTGGCGCCGTTACTCTATCACCAACGCGGAACCTGCACACAACACAATCAAACTAATTTGCCCCAACGAAACAGTGAGGTTGTCAATCTCACCGGCTTGCTGAAAACAAAGGATTAAACGTATGGTGTGGAAAATGTTTAATTGCAGAGAATGAAAAGGAACAGTTTGCAGTTTGTGGTTGTTTAATTAGTGTAAAAGAATGGACCGGGGTCCACAGTTCACTAGTGGTGTCTCTCCATAAAAGATAACTAACATGTTGGGTGAACAAATTACAGCTGGTCAATTGACAAATAGTGAGCGCATGACAATGCATATACATGACATGATGACTACTATGATATTTAATTGGGCATTACGACAAGATACAACACCAACTCGCCCTTGGGTCGGCTCTGCCCTGCCTTGTGACGAGACTGACAAACAACTCTTTGACATGGCGACTGAGATCACCGTTGGAAACGGAGCAATCGCTAATTTTTGGCAGGATCGCTGGCTGCAAGGTTTCATGCCAAAGGAGATTGCACCTAAGCTGTTTGCCATCGCCACACGCAAGAACCGGACAGTCAAACAAGCTCTTAGCGACAACAAGTGGCTACTTGACCTTCGCCACGGCCTTTCGCCGGAGATGCTGCCTGAGCTGCTAAACCTGGCTCGGCTGCTTGATGATGTCCAGCTAAACGTGCAAATCAGCGACACCACCATCCGTTGGCGTTTTGAAGCCTCAGGGGAATATACTGCGAGATCAGCATACCATATCCAATTTGGGGAGCAGTTTTTTCGGACTTCCATACTTTGATCTGGAAAGGTTGGGCACCGGGGAAATGCAAATTCTTTATGTGGACGGCTGCTCTTGATCGCATTCTCACAGCTGATGCCCTACAACGACGCCGCTGGGAAAACGACTACTTCTGTCCCTTTGCCGTCGTAGCCTTGAAACCCCCTTGCACCTGCTTGTGGAGTGCCCTTGGACCCGCAAGTTTGGACGGCCATTGCCAATGCATCTTCGCTTCAGGCTCTAATGCCCAATGACTGGGATGGCTTGACCTCTATCACCAGCTGGCTTCACCACTGCAAGCATGGCTGCCCACAAGACACCAGGAAAGGAGCGCACTCCCTCTTGCTTCTTGCGGCATGGGAAATCTGGCTTGAACGCAATAGAAGAATTTTTGAGAAGAAGGAAATGCCGGTCACGAGCCTTGTCATTCGAATCCGGGAGGAGGCAATCCTTTGGAACGCAGCAGGGGCGTCTATCCCCTTTGATCCGGGTTGAGTGCGTTTTGTGCCCCTTCTTTTACGTGGGTGACCGAGAGCTTTCCCTTTCGGTTTTTTTCACCCACTTTTTTGTAACAACTTCTTCCTCTAATCAATAAATTTAGCAGCTCTCCTGCTAACATTCCAAGATACATAGACCGTTATCCAACAGCATCTATGACTAATAATCCACCGCCGGGTTGTCATCCGAGTCCCCCGTTGGTATTAAGTTGCAAGCAACGGATAATCGCATTAAGTAAAGCGCGTAATGTAAACTAACACAAATGGCCGTGGACATAGCATCGTTAGGTTATCCCTAGTGGCAACAGCATATCCACAAACTTAGAACTTTCTGTCACTGTCCCAGATAAAATGGAGGCATGAACCCACTATCTAGCATAAATACTCTCTCTTAGAGTTACAAGCATCTACTTGGCCAAAGCATCTACGAGTAACGGAAAGCATGCAAGATCTTAAATAACATATAGGATAAATTGATAATCAACTTGACATAGTATTCAATATTCATCGGATCCCAGCAAACACAACATGTAGCATTACAATAATATGATCTTGATCATGTAGGGCAACTTACAAGATCTAAACATGATGGCACAAAGTGGAGAGACAACCATCTAGCTACTGCTATGGACTCGTAGTCCAAGGATGAACTACTCATGCATCACTCCGAAGGCAGGCATGGCGATGTAGAAGCCTCGGGTGACGATTCCCCTCTCCGGCAGGGTGCCGGGAAGAGGTTCTGAACCCTCCCGAGCTAGGGTTGACGGCGGCGGCGTCTCTGGAACTTTTCGTGGATATTTGCTCAGGCATTTAGGGTTTTCGCGTCGGGGGGAATAAGTAGGCGAAAGAGCGGCGGCTGGAGACCCCCGAGGGGCCCACACCACCCTAGGGCGCGGCAGAGGGGGGCCCCGCACCCTAGGTGCGTGTGGGGCCCTCCTGGCTCCTCTCCGTTGCTCCTTCGGTCCTTCAGGCGTGTTCTGGAAAAATAGGGACCCCTGTGAAGTTTCGTCCAATTCCGAGAATATTTCCAGACTAGCTTTTCTGGAATACAAAAACAGCAGAAAACAGGAACTAGCACTTCGGCATCTTGTTAATAGGTTAGTCCCAAAAAATGTATAAAAGTGATATAAAGTAGATGCAAAACATGTAGCAATTGGTATAAAACAAGCATGGAACATCAAAAATTATAGATACGTTTGAGACGTATCAAAGACCGTTCGATTTGTGGCAAGGTGTTGGTGAAGCGCTCGCCCACGGCCACAAAGACTGCCTTCCCGGCCCCGTCACCCACTGCCGCGGCTCCTCTCGCCGGCGCCTCCTCCGACCTGTTGCCGACGCCCACAGCCACGAAGAATGTTGTTCCGGCCCCGTCGCCCTCCGCTGCGGCTACTCTCGCCGGCGCCTCCGACCTGATGTCGACGCCCGTGGCCATGAAGACCGTCGTGTCAGCCATGAAGACCGATGTTCTAGCCCCGTCGCCCACCGCCGCGGCTCCTCTTGCCGGCGCCTCCACGGACCGGATGTCGACGCCCTTGGAGCTGCTCCCTGCAGGTTGTTCCCAGCCCCGGTCTGCGGCGTTGGCTGCCACCCAGGCGCTGCAGGTCGAAGAAGAGCTCGTCCCCGAGACTTCCTCCGTTGATCAGCCAGTGCTTATGAAGTGCTCGGAGGCGATTTCTGCAGGGGTCGTCGAGACGAGTGGCACAGGGAAGGAGGAGGCGCCTTGGGTGCTCGTCCAGCCTAGGCGGCGCATACGCGGCATGGCTTTTGCTCCTCCGACGTTGAAGACCCGTCTTGCTCCTCCTGCTTGGCATAACGAGAGATGTCACCGTTGCCACGAGGCCGGGCATTGGGCTGCAGCTTGCTGTCAGCCACTCGGTGCAACAATTGTCGCCATTTCGGCCACAAAGCAAAGTGCTGCTCATGGATAACTGCTCCTCGTCCCCTCCAGTCCAAGATCGCCACATTGCGCAGACGCCCGTTGCAGTTCGTCCTCGTCTCATGAAGCGACCCCCTCCCCGTCCACAGCGGTAGCCGGTGTCATCTAGTGAGCCGACTGGTGTGCAGATGCAGTCTGTCCTTGTTAGCCACCTCGCATCAGCGTTCACCGCTTCGCCGACCTCCTCCATCAGCCAAGACAGATGTGCAACTTACACTAGCTAAGCAAGCAATGTTGCTCGTTCCGAGCTTCATAGCTGTCTCGCGAGGGTTGAGAGTTTCTGGTGAGAGCGGCGGCTGTGCTTGGGACGTCGCCTACTGCGTGTGAATCCCCTCCTTTGGTTGAGCTCAATGTTGTTTCAACTGACATTGAGAAGACGTCATGTATGGCGGTTTCTCTCCATGTCCGTGCGCAGCCCTGTCCGCGGTCCCAGCCCCTTGTGCCGGCTACCTGTGAGAGTGAGGTCATGACTCCGGTGATGATGATCATGCCAGAGCTGGAGGAGCTGTGTGAGGAGTCGGCTCCTCCCCTATCGACGGTGCTTCTGGAGGTGGACTCGCCTAGACCCTCGACGACGACTTCCATTTCACCATCTCTGGAGCCTAGCTGCCAGTTGCCTTTGTTGACTTTGAGGTCCTCTTTGCAAAAGAGCTTTGCGACCTTCTCGGCAGTTTGGAGATGGCTATCCCTAGATGTGGCAAAGAGATTTCTTGCCTCTTGTCGGGGAAGGATACGGGGGATGAATCAAGAAGGTGAAGGAGTTTCTTCGGAGCAAAAGCAAGAAGAATACCACGAGAAATGCGTCCGATACTTGATGGATGTTTCTTATTATCCTGAGCTGTCACGTTGGAGATCTTTGTTGATGTTTTTTCAGTGGGTTGTTCATTGAGATGTCGTGTTCAATGTGTCGAGAGTCGAGAGTGTTCGCTTGTAGTGGGTTGGGAGAGTGGTTTGCTTTGCCTTTGGGATCTAGTAGTCCCGCGTGTGAGTTTGTTGTAACGTTTTTGCCCAGTTTTCCGTTAATTAACCGGATAATTCTCTTCTTCTTAATTAATGGATTAGGGCAAAACTTTTGCCCTCGTTTAAAAAAAAATTAACGATAATTGAAAATTGGGGGCCTTTAGCTCCTACTTTCGAAAAAAAAAACTTCCCTACAGGATACCTCTAAACTAAGCCGAGACCTGCTGATCCGTTCTGGCCGGTGACAGTTTAGAGCCCGGGACAACCGCGGAATAAAGTTACAATTCGTCCTTTACCTTTTTAGGCTGGACATCTTGTTTTATATTGAGGTTCTACAAGCCTTGATATGTTTCTCGTAGTTTGGCAGAAATTCACTTTCACTCCCGAGCTCACATGCTCCTACCTGATTAGAAAATTCTAAAAATATAGTTAAGCATTTTGAAAGATTCTGATTTTTTTGGTGATGAACATTATACAAGTTTTCGACAAACATGCAAAGTTTCGTGGTGAATTGACACTCGTGGTGCTTGGAGAAAAAATAAAAAAAATCTGTGATACTTACAAATATAGTTTTTCAGAGCACTAATTTTTTTTTTGCACCGAGCACCACAAGTGTCATTTCACCAACTTGGCATGGTTGTACAAAACTTGTATATGTTCATCACCAATTTTTTTCACAATTTTTAAAATGGTTTTACTATTTTTTCCTAATTTTGTAATCGGACAGAGCAGGTGTGCTCGGGAGCCAAAACGGCTCTCCCGCGTTTAGCAACTTCACCCAATCATCTTTGGCTGATGCCCGGGCAGCCGGACGAGTCTACCCTCCCGAATGATGACGATGATGCCTCACTTTCCCGCATTTCGTCCTGCATTTAAGTCCTCACCAAGTGTCTAGCACCGTAATTAAACTCCTCTTGATTATTATTTGATTTGCGTTAAGCAGTGTCGTCAGCCCAGTAATGATGTCCAAAGTTAATAGCAGCTCTGAAATTCAGAATGGGGCCTCTGTTTTGTTTTCACGTACCAGTTTCCTGCTTATTTTCCTCTCCTTTCTTGACGGTGTTCCACATAAGTATCGGAGTTTTAAACTGGGGTTAATCGAAAACTGCAACACTTATTACGGAATTGGTAGCATTCTACTAATTTCTCCCCATTACATCTGGAATTTTCAACTAACGCGGAAATTTTCAAAACTTCCTTGGTGTGTGCCACCAAGCAGACAATACCTGAATACGCATATGTATGCATATATACTTGTCGCTTGAGTTTTTCTGGGCCTCTTGTCTGCACGATCCTCTGTTGTCGCGATTTTGTTCTCTTGTCACATGGTGCATTTGGTTACTTCGATCAAGCCAGCGGTTCAGCTTGAGATTTCCACTGCAGAACTTCTGATATGTTTGCAGGCATAATATTCATAAAACCAGCATTGGTATACCTGGTTCACAACATTAGTAGTTAGAACATGCATGCTTCCAAACTTTAGGTACCGTTAATATTTTTTAACACGCCTGTTGGATTATCCAAGGACTTGACATAAAGAGCGTGCGTGCAACAAAAGTGGACGAAAGACCTTTGCATCTTTTGTGCCAGCGGAGCCGAGGAAAAAAGAGTCAGAAGAAGACAATATGTTAAGAGCTCCATATGTTAATCTTATTTGTCAACTTCAGTGCGCCACAAGTTATGGTGTAGTGGTACTATAGTGTGCACTTGTAAATTAGAAAGAAGTCGCCTTGCTTTATGACAGAGTGTCTCCTGTCTTGATGAATTTCAAGCTGTATAGCATATCAAGCTAATCCTCCAAAATACACAAACGATTAGATTGACACGTACGAGCTAGCTAGCTCCTCATCGAGTAAGAACAATAATGTATGCTTTATGGGCTGACTGATGAAATTTATTCTGTTCCTGTTGATCAACTAATTAACTATAATGAATTAATTATTTCTTGACAAAGTGGAGATAGTGGCATATGATGGATAAGAAATTATCTCATGATTTGAAAGTTGGTCAATGGAGAAACTACAAAGTTTATTTGGAAACACCCAAAAAGTTTATGTGGTTTAACTTCGAAAGAAGAGCTCATCGTCACGAGTCACGAGACATATAGAGAGTCAAACTTATGGTTTGTTTCTCTAAGAACAGCTTGCTTCTCGTAAACGATCATAATTCATTGATTGAAGAAGAGCGGTGTGGCGCCCCGACCTGACTGCTATACAGTGATACTGTGTCTCCGGTTAACCGATACCAGCAGGCACACTATCAAAGCATAATAGAGAGATCAAGACTTGTGGAACAACTGGCACATCACAGACTCTACGACACAAAATCATATAGTTCAACTCTTATAATAGAGAAAGATAGCAAATGACAACCAGAGGTCACAGACCCAACATTACAACATGCGGAAGCGAAGTGTGTTGTTCTAAACAACAAGAACCAAATTATGGCCTAAGAGGCCTGCAAATAAACATCCAGCGCCAGCTGTTCCGGGATGTCCCAAGCTGCCACCTGGGAAACCCAGACTACTCGTCGACGTCCACAAAGAACCCACCTTCGAGGTCGGTGAAGTCCTCTCCTGAAAATAAGCAAACGACGTTGAGTTCGACGAACTCGCAAGATTAAGAGCTAATATATGCTCGATGATTGGCTTTCAAGGTTTTATGGCTGTTTTGCATAAAGCTGATTTTATTTTAAAAAGACATAACTCCTTGGCATCGACTAATCAGATTATTTTGAAAAGGGGTAAGAAGTAACTCTTTTCTGGTAATCATTTCCATCATAACCATCACCATTCTCATCACCTATCTACTAGGCACCTCCCCGAATCACCCTCGAGGAAGACAACCTTGGTTATTAGTAGTACCTTTAGTACTCAGTTTTTAATCATTCCGTTAAAGTTATTCTATGATCATCGTCCATTCCCAAGTCGTCCATAACTTGCATCGGAACATACCAACGCACGATAAAACTTGACTGTCAACTGACCGACAAAGGTCGGAAATCAGATCAGAGTAAGAAACATGCTCAGGAGAATCCTAGGATGTTGAAGATGCACCGGTTATTACTCAATTGTGATAACCATGCCCAAAAAGGGAGAGATACAGCAGAATCAAACAAAACTGTAGCAAGATTATTGTTGATTAGTAGCTCACCCTTAAGGACGCCGGAATCTTCTTCAGCTTCTTCAGCAGAGACGTGGTTCAGGCAACGACGCACCATAGGTCCAGCCTTGCCAGCTGGCGTGGCAGGGGCTCGTGCAGGTGTTCCCGTGACCGGTGCCTTCTGGGGCACTCCCTACAGTAGTGACCAGCCTATCCACAAGTGTAGCAGATGAGTCCAGGTGGAGCAGGTAGCTGAGGACGATACCCACTTCTGCTGGGGCACTCCCTGGAGTAGTGACCAGTCTGACCACAGGTGTAGCAGATAAGTCCAGGTGGAGCAGGTTGCATAGGACGACAACCACCTCCGCTTGACCCAGATGTGGAAGTAGTGGGGCGCGTGGTGGCGTGCTGAGCAATCTTCTCCTGGGCATCCTTACTGCCCCCACTATGAACTCCATCAAACAATCAGCCGGGAAATGGTCATCTCCTTCGCATAGGTAGCAGGTGGCGTTAGCGGTTGGGCACTTGCCGAGTGGATGCTTGTTGCAACAATGCGGGCAACTGCCGGGGCATTGACTCGCCTGATGTCCACCCCTTCCGCACTGACTACATGCCTTTCCTTGTGGTAGTCCCCACTTTCCGGGGTAATTAAGGGGGCACTTCCGGTACGGATGTCCACGCTCCTTACAAGTGTAACACCTGAGTTTGCCTCTAGCTTCCTTGGGCAAAACTTGAGACGTATGGGATTTCTCCCGATCAAAGGGTGTCGAGTGGGTCCCTGGGGTGGCTTCGATTCGGTAGAGCGGAGGACGTTGTGCCATTCTGTAGATTTGACAAGGACGCAGTTAGTATCCACCTCGATAGGGTTGAGACATTAGCATTAGCGTACTCAAGTACTCGACTAGGGACGATAATGCTTGTGCAACAACGAACAAGGAACCAACAAGATGGGACTTGGGTCGAAGATCAGCATCATGCACCAGTAGCGTGAGATTCAAATGGCTAAGAACCACGTGATTCAACCCACACTATCCGGCACAATCCGGGACCTTATGTTCAAGTCCTTGGGTTAAAACCCGAAGAAAGGATCAAATGATTAAACTCGTAAACATCTGAGTTGATTTCGGATTAACAACGCAGCGGGAGCAACTGGACATATAACACTAACGGTCGAACCCAACCCCGTTTCTAATCATTTTGAAGTAACAGACGAAGAGTAAAACCTTTAAATCAAATCGAGATAAGATTGCTCCGAGATTAGAGGGTAACCAGATAAGGAGTAAAAAGAATCCTAAGATGGTTTTCACAACTCATTTTTAGGTTAAAATATTTTCACAAACACTAGACTCAACATCGACCAGTAGAAGGGTTTCCTACAGGCAGTACTGCTCTGATACCAACTTGTGGCGCCCCGACCTGACTGCTATACAGTGATACTGTGTCTCCGGTTAACCGATACCAGCAGGCACACTATCAAAGCATAATAGAGAGATCAAGACTTGTGGAACAACTGGCACATCACAGACTCTACGACACAAAATCATATAGTTCAACTCTTATAATAGAGAAAGATAGCAAATGACAACCAGAGGTCACAGACCCAACATTACAACATGCGGAAGCGAAGTGTGTTGTTCTAAACAACAAGAACCAAATTATGGCCTAAGAGGCCTGCAAATAAACATCCAGCGCCAGCTGTTCCGGGATGTCCCAAGCTGCCACCTGGGAAACCCAGACTACTCGTCGACGTCCACAAAGAACCCACCTTCGAGGTCGGTGAAGTCCTCTCCTGAAAATAAGCAAACGACGTTGAGTTCGACGAACTCGCAAGATTAAGAGCTAATATATGCTCGATGATTGGCTTTCAAGGTTTTATGGCTGTTTTGCATAAAGCTGATTTTATTTTAAAAAGACATAACTCCATGGCATCGACTAATCAGATTATTTTGAAAAGGGGTAAGAAGTAACTCTTTTCTGGTAACCATTTCCATCATAACCATCACCATTCTCATCATATCTACTAGGCACCTCCCCGAATCACCCTCGAGGAAGACAACCTTGGTTATTAGTAGTACCTTTAGTACTCAGTTTTTAATCATTCCGTTAAAGTTATTCTATGATCATCGTCCATTCCCAAGTCGTCCATAACCGCGGACACGGCTTTTCGAAAAGATTTATCCCTGCAGGGTGTACAAAGTGGAAGTCCCCGAGTCCCGAGGGGCCCCAGTTCCTTCGCCACGCGTACCGTCCGGCCCATTACCTGTACAATTAGCTCTCTTCCTTGGAAAGCCGGCTGGGTGGGAGCGGTGTCGACTTCTCCCTCGTTAAGGACTTTCCAGGATCATCAGTGGCGGCAGGACTGCCAGGATCACAACACCCCGCCCCACGGCCACTTATTTTCCTAACACCACCATCCTCATCTCAGTTCATCCCACCATCATCACGCACGCGCAAATGGAAGCCCGAACTAGAGGACCCTGGCTAGCCCCGCTCGAGTTATTTAGTCTATGAGGGTTCCTGCACTGCGAATGCATAGGCCTCACGCATGGTTGCACGCTCAGTCTTGGTTCAAGAGGTACAGAACTCGCACCTAGGCGACGGGAACGAGACAAAGCACCACAACCACAGTGGCCTCTCATCCCCACCTTTTAGCATTTTATTACCTGTTACCACAATTTCTCCACCATCACTGTACATCTCATCACCTGTTTCCAACCATGAAACATCCATCGAACAGCTAAGCATTTACTAAGTATGGCTAAGCATCAACATAGCGTAATTTAGTAGCTCAGGCCAACAATACAATCCTATGGATATTAGGAGGGGAAACAGGTAATTGGCATCGGAATCTTAATGCAACTATAGGATACTCTAATCCAATAAAATTGACATTTGGAACCGCATGCAATATTATAGTGGAGAAAATATTTGCGGAAACATAGGATAAGATATGCTCAGAGGGGGGATTACGCTTGCCTTGTTGATACGGCTGGTAGTACGGATCGTCACGAGACGGGGGTGGCACTTCACCTCCTTGATCTACCGATGCACAAACAACACCGGAAGAACAATCAACACATGGCAATTGTGCAATGCATACAAGGATGATGATATGTCATATTAATGCATTGAATTTACCCTTGAGGACTAGCCAACAATTTAAATGGGGTCCAATACTTAAATATAGCGATATTGGACTTAAACCCCACATTTAATCAAATGTTTATTTTTCACCCCCTAATGTACAGTACCAAACCGTGGCTCATTCATGCATGACAATGGTACCAATGCATAGATCTTATTTTTCTAAGAATTTTGATACCTCGTTTGCATTTTTCTGATAAAAATGAATTAGTTATGACTTATACGAGTTTATTTTATTTTCTGAAAGACAGGAAACAGCAGAAATACGGAATTAATCTTTTGAACCCTCTGAACTGGTCTCAGATTAGCTCCTAATTACTTTATCCAGAACATTGAGTACGTGTATCCAGTACACTGAAAACATGTGCACAACTAGTGAAACACTCGGCTAAGCTGAAGACTTTCTGGCACTAGCTCTTTTCCTAAAACCTGAACGTACAGGTAGTATTCAGAGAGAGAGCTAACAACTGTCTCCTTGTTGAATTTCGAAATTAGCATGGTCCAGAATTGGCAAGCACTTGCCCAGCAGTATAGGATTTTCAAACGCAGCTGACCATCGGGTAGTGGCTGCATTCACAAAGTATTCAGATTGATACTCTGCTAAAATAAGCAATTCAGGGCAACTTTGGTTCAGAAACGTGTATGTGCAGGTTTGATCTTAGCACACAAGCACCAGCTACCTCCAGCCATTTAGAGTGATACAATAATCGCTGCTCACTTGGTCTCTACCTCTGTGACCAACATAATCAGAAAAGAAACTCCAAAGGTTGCTAAAATCTGAGAAGGGAAACTACATAATTTTTGGTCCAAGCACAAACTCTATCTTGAACTAACAGATCGGGAGTTTCTCTCTTGCCAGCTTAAATATTCTTTTCACTTCTAGGCATCAGTACATCGGACATGAGAGAGCTGATCTTAAACAGGAAATCTTATTGTTGGTGGGATCCATACGAGTTGTACCTGAACTTTAAGGTACAGAAAATAGATCGGAGATGGAGTTGATCCTTGTCTTCTTCTCTCACTTCTTGCCTTCGTTGATGCCCTCCTTGCTCTGCTCCTCCCCTATTCCAGCGATGTGCCCTGCTGCTCCTCTCCCAGGCGCTTGCCTTCCAAGATGGTCGCCATGGCTTCAGATCTCAGCAATCAAAGGATTGATCTTTTGGTGTGTTGCTGGGTGATGGGGATGAGGAGGACGGTCAGGTGGTCTTATCCACTGTAGGGTGCTCACGGCGGCGGCGCGAGGCGGAAAGGGAAATCGCGAGAGAGTGAGCTCGGGAGCGTGCGGGTGAGAGAGACGAGTGGTGAGGAAGGAGAGGATAAGGCTGGGGTTGACTTCCTTTTCCTTTATTCTTTTCTTTTTCCCCAGCACCCTTTGGGAAAAATAATTGAAGCACCAAAACTCATCCAAAAATCATGAAAATACTCAGGGGGCTTCCTCAACTTATGGAGAAACTCACCCTATTTTTGTTTTGAATTTTTGAACTAGTTTTCATCGGAAATAAAACAGGGATAGAAAATGGTCCGTTTATTCATTTTCGCTTTATTACAAGTTTTGTTGCTATTGTAGTTTGCAACTACGATTTATAGGATTAGTATTTTGGAACTTCGTTGTATTTTGGTTTTTTGCAAGTTCGAACACTTCCATTGATTTGAAATTTTGTTAAGGCAACTTTGGCATTTGTTTTTAACTGGTGCCAAACCCACTTATTTTTATTTATTTAGCAATTTAATATGGATGCCATGATGCAATGAAACACAAAAGTGGAAATTTTACACACGTTTTTGGGTTCACAAATTCGGGCTGTTACAAATCTACCCCCTTACAGGAATCTCGTCCCGAGATTCTTAGAGTAGGAAAGAGTGAAAAAGGGTTACAAGGGTACTACACGACTTTCTCGCTTCAGGTGGCTTCTCCGTTGAAGAGGTTGACCGAGGGCATCATGGAGGTCTCCATTAGCTTCACTTCGAGGTCATCGCTCAACTACACCATAGGACAGAAGGAAACCTCTCCAGAAGGATGGATCTTTGTGAAGATACAACGATCAAGTACCTCCTAGTAGAATCTTCGAATGGGATTTCAAGCATCCCATGAATTGACAGTTAGGAGACACAAGCGTTTGACGGGAGATTGACAAGAGTTTCCAGTTGGTAGACAACTGTTTTCCCAAAGATTTAGAATATGAACTTGGCACAAGTCCTAGAATTTCTGAAGAAGAATGTTAAACAAGATTTCAACAGATGAAGAGGCAAACTTCTACCAAACAGCTTGGATAGAACTTTCCACACGGAGGAGCATTTCGGATCACCGGAGAAGGGTCGAGAAGATGGACCGAGGGAACTTTAGAACTCCGAGAGGTTAGTATTGGAACACTTCTTGATTTCCCAGTCATCGGGACGAACTTCTTGAGGATCACCAACTATCGTTTCTGATTGAGAGTCAAACCTGGGAAGTGTAGAGATACTTCAGACTCAGCACCGGTAGGAATAGGAAGCTTTGCAATGCATACCAACGGGTTACAATTGCTAGGAACCCAAGAGTTGGACTAGAATGTCTAACTCTCAAGAAGGAACGAGATTGCGGAACCGCGGATTAGCAACTTGTCAGGAGACAGCTGCCCCAATTGAATATCTCGTAGCGAGACACGATTGAGTTCTTGATGGGAAGCACCATAGAAGACCAAGAAGTTCTCATACTTCCTCTCTTTCTGGAACAATTCAACCAGTGGCTTGGATGCATAGATGAAATCTTCAAGGAATGGGGGTAACAACATACCATTCCGAGAATATTCTGCACATGCACGATCGAGTTGAGATGATTTCGAGGAACCAGACAATTCACTCAGATTCGCGGCGACATCTTTCAGAAATTGCACGTGAACCTAGGAAAGTCACTTCTAACTCCAGAACACATACCTTGTGGAGACACAAAGTTAGTTCCAACAATTTTCCAATGCTAACGCCCAATATCCAATATAAATCTCCTCAAACATGGAGAAGATAAGATGGTAGTTGATGGCTCAACCACAAACTTACCCAGATACTCCAAGACGGTAGACTCATATTTCCCCAGAACGAGGCATTCGTATTGGTCAGACTAACACCTTCAGGTAGGTAGGTCTGAGTTTGATTTGACGATAGCCCAATTCAAATCAAAAGATCCCTTTGAGAAGGAACTATATCGAGGTAGAGCTCTTGTCTTTCGACTCTCCAAGTTGTTTAAGCTCAACCGAATAATTCAGGACATCCAGCACGATTTTCTTGGAGAAAGGAGTTGTTCAGGGAACCAGCTTACTCATAAGCTCAACATCACAGTCAGGTGACAACCTGGCGATACTTCTGGAAAGACCTCCAGAATATCACGATCCGCATGTAGGATATCACGACATACCGGTGGATCTTGAGTTCAAGAGAGGATCATGATACTTAGTTTGATACCTTGATATCAAAGAGTGTGACACTCTAAGGTGGAGCAGAACCAAGAGCTAGACAAGCCCCTTATTCCGCAGATTACAATACTCTGACCTGATCCGAGAAATGGACAAGGTACTGGAGTTTGTTTCTTCTATCGAGACGAAGTGGAAAGTCTTGACGGATCGAGAGAGTGACTTGCATCGGAACATACCAACGCACGATAAAACTTGACTGTCAACTGACCGACAAAGGTCGGAAATCAGATCAGAGTAAGAAACATGCTCAGGAGAATCCTAGGATGTTGAAGATGCACCGGTTATTACTCAATTGTGATAACCATGCCCAAAAAGGGAGAGATACAGCAGAATCAAACAAAACTGTAGCAAGATTATTGTTGATTAGTAGCTCACCCTTAAGGACGCCGGAATCTTCTTCAGCTTCTTCAGCAGAGACGTGGTTCAGGCAACGACGCACCATAGGTCCAGCCTTGCCAGCTGGCGTGGCAGGGGCTCGTGCAGGTGTTCCCGTGACCGGTGCCTTCTGGGGCACTCCCTACAGTAGTGACCAGCCTATCCACAAGTGTAGCAGATGAGTCCAGGTGGAGCAGGTAGCTGAGGACGATACCCACTTCTGCTGGGGCACTCCCTGGAGTAGTGACCAGTCTGACCACAGGTGTAGCAGATAAGTCCAGGTGGAGCAGGTTGCATAGGACGACAACCACCTCCGCTTGACCCAGATGTCGAAGTAGTGGGGCGCGTGGTGGCGTGCTGAGCAATCTTCTCCTGGGCATCCCTTACTGCCCCCACTATGAACTCCATCAACAATCAGCCGGGAAATGGTCATCTCCTTCGCATAGGTAGCAGGTGGCGTTAGCGGTTGGGCACTTGCCGAGTGGATGCTTGTTGCAACAATGCGGGCAACTGCCGGGGCATTGACTCGCCTGATGTCCACCCCTTCCGCACTGACTACATGCCTTTCCTTGTGGTAGTCCCCACTTTCCGGGGTAATTAAGGGGGCACTTCCGGTACGGATGTCCACGCTCCTTACAAGTGTAACACCTGAGTTTGCCTCTAGCTTCCTTGGGCAAAACTTGAGACGTATGGGATTTCTCCCGATCAAAGGGTGTCGAGTGGGTCCCTGGGGTGGCTTCGATTCGGTAGAGCGGAGGACGTTGTGCCATTCTGTAGATTTGACAAGGACGCAGTTAGTATCCACCTGATAGGGTTGAGACATTAGCATTAGCGTACTCAAGTACTCAACTAGGGACGATAATGCTTGTGCAACAACGAACAAGGAACCAACAAGATGGGACTTGGGTCGAAGATCAGCATCATGCACCAGCAGCGTGAGATTCAAATGGCTAAGAACCACGTGATTCAACCCACACTATCCGGCACAATCCGGGACCTTATGTTCAAGTCCTTGGGTTAAAACCCGAAGAAAGGATCAAAAGATTAAACTCGTAGAAACATCTGAGTTGATTTCGGATTAACAACGCAGCGGGAGCAACTGGACATATAACACTAACGGTCGAACCCAACCCCGTTTCTAATCATTTTGAAGTAACAGACGAAGAGTAAAACCTTTAAATCAAATCGAGATAAGATTGCTCCGAGATTAGAGGGTAACCAGATAAGGAGTAAAAAGAATCCTAAGATGGTTTTCACAACTCATTTTTAGGTTAAAATATTTTCACAAACACTAGACTCAACATCGACCAGTAGAAGGGTTTCCTACAGGCAGTACTGCTCTGATACCAACTTGTGGCGCCCCGACCTGACTGCTATACAGTGATACTGTGTCTCCGGTTAACCGATACCAGCAGGCACACTATCAAAGCATAATAGAGAGATCAAGACTTGTGGAACAACTGGCACATCACAGACTCTACGACACAAAATCATATAGTTCAACTCTTATAATAGAGAAAGATAGCAAATGACAACCAGAGGTCACAGACCCAACATTACAACATGCGGAAGCGAAGTGTGTTGTTCTAAACAACAAGAACCAAATTATGGCCTAAGAGGCCTGCAAATAAACATCCAGCGCCAGCTGTTCCGGGATGTCCCAAGCTGCCACCTGGGAACCCAGACTACTCGTCGACGTCCACAAAGAACCCACCTTCGAGGTCGGTGAAGTCCTCTCCTGAAAATAAGCAAACGACGTTGAGTTCGACGAACTCGCAAGATTAAGAGCTAATATATGCTCGATGATTGGCTTTCAAGGTTTTATGGCTGTTTTGCATAAAGCTGATTTTATTTTAAAAAGACATAACTCCATGGCATCGACTAATCAGATTATTTTGAAAAGGGGTAAGAAGTAACTCTTTTCTGGTAACATTTCCATCATAACCATCACCATTCTCATCACTATCTACTAGGCACCTCCCCGAATCACCCTCGAGGAAGACAACCTTGGTTATTAGTAGTACCTTTAGTACTCAGTTTTTAATCATTCCGTTAAAGTTATTCTATGATCATCGTCCATTCCCAAGTCGTCCATAACCGCGGACACGGCTTTTCGAAAAGATTTATCCCTGCAGGGGTGTACAAAGTGGAAGTCCCCGGAGTCCCGAGGGGCCCCAGTTCCTTCGCCACGCGTACCGTCCGGCCCATTACCTGTACAATTAGCTCTCTTCCTTGGAAAGCCGGCTGGGTGGGAGCGGTGTCGACTTCTCCCTCGTTAAGGACTTTCCAGGATCATCAGTGGCGGCAGGACTGCCAGGATCACAACACCCGCCCCACGGCCACTTATTTTCCTAACACCACCATCCTCATCTCAGTTCATCCCACCATCATCACGCACGCGCAAATGGAAGCCCGAACTAGAGGACCCTGGCTAGCCCCGCTCGAGTTATTTAGTCTATGAGGGTTCCTGCACTGCGAATGCATAGGCCTCACGCATGGTTGCACGCTCAGTCTTGGTTCAAGAGGTACAGAACTCGCACCTAGGCGACGGGAACGAGACAAAGCACCACAACCACAGTGGCCTCTCATCCCCACCTTTTAGCATTTTATTACCTGTTACCACAATTTCTCCACCATCACTGTACATCTCATCACCTGTTTCCAACCATGAAACATCCATCGAACAGCTAAGCATTTACTAAGTATGGCTAAGCATCAACATAGCGTAATTTAGTAGCTCAGGCCAACAATACAATCCTATGGATATTAGGAGGGGAAACAGGTAATTGGCATCGGAATCTTAATGCAACTATAGGATACTCTAATCCAATAAAATTGACATTTGGAACCGCATGCAATATTATAGTGGAGAAAATATTTGCGGAAACATAGGATAAGATATGCTCAGAGGGGGGATTACGCTTGCCTTGTTGATACGGCTGGTAGTACGGATCGTCACGAGACGGGGGTGGCACTTCACCTCCTTGATCTACCGATGCACAAACAACACCGGAAGAACAATCAACACATGGCAATTGTGCAATGCATACAAGGATGATGATATGTCATATTAATGCATTGAATTTACCCTTGAGGACTAGCCAACAATTTAAATGGGGTCCAATACTTAAATATAGCGATATTGGACTTAAACCCCACATTTAATCAAATGTTTATTTTTCACCCCCTAATGTACAGTACCAAACCGTGGCTCATTCATGCATGACAATGGTACCAATGCATAGATCTTATTTTTCTAAGAATTTTGATACCTCGTTTGCATTTTTCTGATAAAAAATGAATTAGTTATGACTTATACGAGTTTATTTTATTTTCTGAAAGACAGGAAACAGCAGAAATACGGAATTAATCTTTTGAACCCTCTGAACTGGTCTCAGATTAGCTCCTAATTACTTTATCCAGAACATTGAGTACGTGTATCCAGTACACTGAAAACATGTGCACAACTAGTGAAACACTCGGCTAAGCTGAAGACTTTCTGGCACTAGCTCTTTTCCTAAAACCTGAACGTACAGGTAGTATTCAGAGAGAGAGCTAACAACTGTCTCCTTGTTGAATTTCGAAATTAGCATGGTCCAGAATTGGCAAGCACTTGCCCAGCAGTATAGGATTTTCAAACGCAGCTGACCATCGGGTAGTGGCTGCATTCACAAAGTATTCAGATTGATACTCTGCTAAAATAAGCAATTCAGGGCAACTTTGGTTCAGAAACGTGTATGTGCAGGTTTGATCTTAGCACACAAGCACCAGCTACCTCCAGCCATTTAGAGTGATACAATAATCGCTGCTCACTTGGTCTCTACCTCTGTGACCAACATAATCAGAAAAGAAACTCCAAAGGTTGCTAAAATCTGAGAAGGGAAACTACATAATTTTTGGTCCAAGCACAAACTCTATCTTGAACTAACAGATCGGGAGTTTCTCTCTTGCCAGCTTAAATATTCTTTTCACTTCTAGGCATCAGTACATCGGACATGAGAGAGCTGATCTTAAACAGGAAATCTTATTGTTGGTGGGATCCATACGAGTTGTACCTGAACTTTAAGGTACAGAAAATAGATCGGAGATGGAGTTGATCCTTGTCTTCTTCTCTCACTTCTTGCCTTCGTTGATGCCCTCCTTGCTCTGCTCCTCCCCTATTCCAGCGATGTGCCCTGCTGCTCCTCTCCCAGGCGCTTGCCTTCCAAGATGGTCGCCATGGCTTCAGATCTCAGCAATCAAAGGATTGATCTTTTGGTGTGTTGCTGGGTGATGGGGATGAGGAGGACGGTCAGGTGGTCTTATCCACTGTAGGGTGCTCACGGCGGCGGCGCGAGGCGGAAAGGGAAATCGCGAGAGAGTGAGCTCGGGAGCGTGCGGGTGAGAGAGACGAGTGGTGAGGAAGGAGAGGATAAGGCTGGGGTTGACTTCCTTTTCCTTTATTCTTTTCTTTTTCCCCAGCACCCTTTGGGAAAAATAATTGAAGCACCAAAACTCATCCAAAAATCATGAAAATACTCAGGGGGCTTCCTCAACTTATGGAGAAACTCACCCTATTTTTGTTTTGAATTTTTGAACTAGTTTTCATCGGAAATAAAACAGGGATAGAAAATGGTCCGTTTATTCATTTTCGCTTTATTACAAGTTTTGTTGCTATTGTAGTTTGCAACTACGATTTATAGGATTAGTATTTTGGAACTTCGTTGTATTTTGGTTTTTTGCAAGTTCGAACACTTCCATTGATTTGAAATTTTGTTAAGGCAACTTTGGCATTTGTTTTTAACTGGTGCCAAACCCACTTATTTTTATTTATTTAGCAATTTAATATGGATGTCATGATGCAATGAAACACAAAAGTGGAAATTTTACACACGTTTTTGGGTTCACAAATTCGGGCTGTTACAAATCTACCCCCTTACAGGAATCTCGTCCCGAGATTCTTAGAGTAGGAAAGAGTGAAAAAGGGTTACAAGGGTACTACACGACTTTCTCGCTTCAGGTGGCTTCTCCGTTGAAGAGGTTGACCGAGGGCATCATGGAGGTCTCCATTAGCTTCACTTCGAGGTCATCGCTCAACTACACCATAGGACAGAAGGAAACCTCTCCAGAAGGATGGATCTTTGTGAAGATACAACGATCAAGTACCTCCTAGTAGAATCTTCGAATGGGATTTCAAGCATCCCATGAATTGACAGTTAGGAGACACAAGCGTTTGACGGGAGATTGACAAGAGTTTCCAGTTGGTAGACAACTGTTTTCCCAAAGATTTAGAATATGAACTTGGCACAAGTCCTAGAATTTCTGAAGAAGAATGTTAAACAAGATTTCAACAGATGAAGAGGCAAACTTCTACCAAACAGCTTGGATAGAACTTTCCACACGGAGGAGCATTTCGGATCACCGGAGAAGGGTCGAGAAGATGGACCGAGGGAACTTTAGAACTCCGAGAGGTTAGTATTGGAACACTTCTTGATTTCCCAGTCATCGGGACGAACTTCTTGAGGATCACCAACTATCGTTTCTGATTGAGAGTCAAACCTGGGAAGTGTAGAGATACTTCAGACTCAGCACCGGTAGGAATAGGAAGCTTTGCAATGCATACCAACGGGTTACAATTGTTAGGAACCCAAGAGTTGGACTAGAATGTCTAACTCTCAAGAAGGAACGAGATTGCGGAACCGCGGATTAGCAACTTGTCAGGAGACAGCTGCCCC
Organism: Poa pratensis; assembly: GCA_947311845.1. Lineage (NCBI taxonomy): Eukaryota > Viridiplantae > Streptophyta > Magnoliopsida > Poales > Poaceae > Poa > Poa pratensis. The sequence goes on from CAMZMU010000046.1 coordinate 63,452,104, forward strand.
AATTGAATATCTCGTAGCGAGACACGATTGAGTTCTTGATGGGAAGCACCATAGAAGACCAAGAAGTTCTCATACTTCCTCTCTTTCTGGAACAATTCAACCAGTGGCTTGGATGCATAGATGAAATCTTCAAGGAATGGGGGTAACAACATACCATTCCGAGAATATTCTGCACATGCACGATCGAGTTGAGATGATTTCGAGGAACCAGACAATTCACTCAGATTCGCGGCGACATCTTTCAGAAATTGCACGTGAAACTAGGAAAGTCACTTCTAACTCCAGAACACATACCTTGTGGAGACACAAAGTTAGTTCCAACAATTTTCCAATGCTAACGCCCAATATCCAATATAAATCTCCTCAAACATCTTTTTTTTTTTTTAGGAAGGATCTGATATAAATAAAAGGAGGCTCCACACTTACAACCAGGTCCAGAAAGGAAACAGAAATTACAAAAAGACCCAGAAAAAGTGCACGAAGCACCCTAAACCACCGGGAAGAAGCTCAATCAGATCCTCGACGCGCCCCAAAGCACCTAGTCGCCGGCGAGGTCGCCGTACCGCTTGCCGTCGGGGAGAGAGCGCCGCCACATCATGTAGTCGGCCGCAGGAGCCGTCCGCCGCCGCGCGACGGAGCTGAGACGCGCTGAACGAGCACGGCCACAGCGCCCGGTTCCCGACTCGCCCATCCACCAGCCGAGCCACCGTCGTCGACCAGGTCCACCACCACCACCACCGCACCACCTCCTGACGCCGCTCGCCTGTCCACCATGGCCATCCAGAGCAAAGACGTCGAAGAGGCAAACCACCAGAGCCACCTGCAACAAAACGGGCCGCCGACCTCCACCCGCTCCTCCCCTCGCCGCCACGGCCGGCCGGAGGAGCTCCGAAGAAGGACCACGCCCGACAGAAAACCTCCACAGCCTCCCCGGCGAACGCCGGAACGGGGAAGGAGGGGGAGGACAGAGCCCCACGCCGGCGCCATCGCCTCCGTCCGCAACGGCGCCGCCAGGTACGCACACCTAATCTACAACCTACCCTACACCCGCGACGGGAACCGGAGCTCCCCCGCCTCCCGGTGCCGGAACGGCGGCCGGAGGCGGAGGGGAGCGGCGATGTCGCCGGCGAGAACTGGAAGCCGCTAGAACGCCTCGGTGTCGCCTCTCTCTACTGTAGCAGAGGGACACGCGAGTGTCGGCGGCAGGACTGCGCTCTCATTTATTTGTTTATGTACTAACGGCCGACCTGATCTATGCATGTAACGATGTAATCGTTCAGTTTTGGACAGAAAAAATGTAATCGTTCAGTAGACTAGTAGGTTAGAGGAGAATCAGGGAGAAAATTACAAACCATACCACAATTGGAGCAGTGATAACAGGTCAGCACCATTCTTGGAAAATTTTGCATGTGAGTACCATTCCAGGGCCTAATGACAACAAATCGGATCTAATTGCATTTTGACAGCACTGCTGACCGATGGGTCCAATCTGTAAGAGTCTAGTTGGCAGCCCACGTGGACGTGGAGCTCAGGTGGACGTGGGACCCACCTGACAGCCTCCATCTTCTTCCTCCTCGTTTCTCACGACGGCCGGCACGGTGCTGCTCTCCGGCGAGGTCCGTATGCCGTTATTGCGAGCGCGCGCCACGGGGGACCCGACAGGTCGTGCACCGTGACGGACCACCCCTTGCGCTCCTTCCCGGCCGCCTCCTCCCCTGGTATGGCCCATCGCCCAAGGTCAGCGCCAGGGCGCTCGGCCTCAAACTGCGCATGCCCGCCATGGTAGCCGCGCTCTACGGCAGCACGTCCATCCTCTCCTACGTCCTCTCCATCACCCCCTCCGAGGCCGCCCGCTCTTCCGCCACCGACGGTGCCACACCCCTCCAGCTCGCCACCGCCCACCTCCTCCTCGCCACCGGCGCCTCCCCTCCTCCCCACGACGACTCCCCCACCACCCCGCGCCACCTCCCCCTCCCCAGCAGCCCCACCAAGCAAGCCGACACACCAGACGACCGAAGAAAACCCAAGAAGGACTACTCATGCGCCACCACCAGCAACGGCAGCGGCGCCCCGGCCGAGGACATCAACGCAGGCATGTTCGGCACCGACGAGTTCCGGATGTACAGCTTGAAGGTCAACCCGTGCTCCCGCGCCTACACGCACGACTGGACCAAGTGCCCCTTCGCGCACCCGGGCGAGAACGCGCGCCGCCACGCCTACACCTGCGTCCCCTGCCCGGACTTCCGCAAGGACCCGGCCTCCTGCCGCAAGGGCGACGCTCGCAAGTACGCGCACGGCATCTTCGAGTCGTGGCTCCACCCGGCACAGTACCGCACCAGGCTCTGCAAGGACGAGGTCGGCTGCCCGCGCCGCATCTGCTTCTTCGCGCACGACGTCAGACAGCTCCGCGCCGTCAACCCCTCCGCCGCATCCATGTCCTCCGAGTCGACCAACTTCTCCTCGTCGAGCACCTTCTGCTCTTCGCCGTCCTCGAGGCCGGCGCTCACTGCGTCGCTCAGCTCACGGGAGCTCGACTTCGAGGTCGACCAGTACAACAAGCAGAGGATGATGATGGCGCGGTTAACCTCGCCGCCAGGCTACTTTGCGCGACTGCTCGCCGGTGGCCGGCCACAAGCACGCACGCTCGCCGACCTCTTCGCCTCCGGCGTGGGACGGGCGGAGGGCCCCGAGTTGACCGGAGCAGGAGGAGGGAGCAGTGGCTGCGGAGAGAGACAGGAGAAGGATGAGAGAGAGAGGAAGAGGGGAACTGGGGAGAAATGTGGGGCTGACAGGTGGGCCCCACGTCCACCTCAGCTCCATGTCCACGTCTGCTGCCTAGTCAGCTCTAACAGTTGGGCCCAATCGGTCAGCAGCGCTGTCAAAATGCAGTTAGTCAAAAATCAGTACGATTTGTTGTCGTTAGGCCCAGGAATAGTACTGACATGCAAAAAAATTCAAGAATGGTACTGACCCGTTACCACTGCCCCAATTGTGGTATGTTTTTGTAATTACCTCAGAATCAGGAGAGATGTGATCTCAAAACCGAAAAGGACGCACAAATTTGTTCGGTTGGAACAGCCGCTTCAGTCCACTGGCCACCATGATTGCTCCTCGTCACGGAGATTCTGGGCCGGGGTTCCGCATGTGCAACGGCCCATCACGGTGACACGTACGCGACGGTCGTGGTCATGGCGCTCTTGTAGCTGAGACGTCGTTGCACGAGCGCAGATGCTGAATCGTTGCGGTAAAATTTTATTCAGAGCTGGATCCTAGTGCTGACTTCGGCCAGGAGCACCATATCAAGTATGATAGGTGCAACGAGAAGCGAGTCCTCACAAGTATTGTGCAACACGATGGTGTTCTTGCCGTCCATGAAAATCTTGAAGGTGTACTTGTCCATGGAGCTCTTGAAGGTGTACGTTATAATGAACATATCAGTTACTCCCTCCGTTCTCAAATACTCCCTCCGTCCAAAAATAAGTGTCTTAAGTTTGCCTAAAAGTGAATGTATCTATACATGAAACATGTCTAGATACATCTATTTTTTGGCAAAGTTGAGACACTTATTTTGGGACGGAGGGAGTATAAAATGTTTTAGATTTTGTACACATTCATAAGTGTACAAATGTATCTAGACACGTTTCATCCGTAGGTTCACTCATTTGAGTATATATGTAGACAAATATGTAACATCTAAAATATCTTATATTTAGGAACGGAGCGCATTATAATGAACAGATCAGTTAGGTTTCGATCAAGTTTTTCTTCAACTCTGAACGTGCATGGAAGGTGTCGACCAATAGTTAACTCCGGCATACACACATTGATGAAGTTTACCTGGTCAAGGTGCTTCTCGGGTTGTAAAGGATTTTTTTGCTGGCAAATCACTTTAGACCGGAGAAGGTTCATGCAAATGTTGCTGCCCTGGTGGTTATGGCAATCGTGGTTGGGTAAAACAATAACACAAATTAACATCGATCGGGTGAAAAAAATGTCGTCTCATAATGGAGGATTTGAATCAACACCGTCCATAACTTTGTTAGTGCTACCTTGATTAGCAAGTTAACCATGATTGAATTCATGTTAGTTTGACTGCTCTTGAAGTTATCACCACCGATCAACGAGTTCTTTTTGACGGCCAGCTCGATCAACCCTGCGCATGGATGCCAAAACAAAACACCAGGTTCTGAAAAACATAACTATAGCCTAAGCATAGAGGATCTACAAGTAGCTAAAAACTTATTAAAACTCAAAATGTTTGAGAGAAACTACAGTCTCTCGCTCGGTAGCGAGTAGAAAGGTAGGAGAGGACATGAGTCGGTGATGAATTAGTGGCCGTGATCTTTCTTCGGCGAGGTAGCCCGTGGAAGTGGACACCAGATCTCTAGGTGGAGAGCCGAGGTTGGGCTCAGGTTCGATAGCTTCTTTCCCTCAGGTGTTTGATCCCCTTTCCGTGAACCAAATTGTTGGGGGTTTTGAGAGATCTTCATGGTAGCCTGAATAACTTCAAGAAGCACCAGACTCGGTGATGAAGTTTCAGCTTCACTACAGTAGTCTTTCTCAGGGCTTAGCCATCTAGGAGCAGCGGTGAGCTCAGCTTCACTGCCAAGAACTGGCTGAAGGCCTCCAGCCTTTCCTGCACGAGATCGTGGCTCAAGACTCCCCACCTCTTCACAGTGTGAAGAATCATACTGTCGTGACAAGAGACTATAGGAGATTATGCCATTTTATTTTTTAAATGCACCACATCAACACAACAACAATTTGAATTGAGTGTATATTTTTCTTATTTGAAACCCAAATCTAGCAAATGACTCGTAAGATGTGCCGATTTGTATTTTGAAAATTTAGCAACCAGATATGTGTTTGATGCAACTACACATATAAACATTAGGTGATGCACCGAAGCATTCTCACAACAAAAAATACAATTTTTTCAAGGTTATCCCTAGTCATGGTCTTATTTTGTATAAATTACAAATAATCTACTCTAGGGGGAAAATGCGAGCCTGCCTTGGACAACAACTACATCTGGCGCATCAAAGTCTAGAGGGACTTCAAAATTTAGAACTCGTATAATTCAGCTGACGTGTATTGGAACTGCATCGATGTATTTTCGTGTGTAGTGTGTCAGCATGGGCCAAAGGACTTCAACCAAAAGAGCCCATAGCATGGGAAACGTAGAATTTGCGACATAAATCGTGTGCATAGCTTATGTTGTATCTTGTGTATCTACAAATTTTTATTCAAAAATATGACATTATTATGTGGCCTGCAAAAAGAAAAACGATTTGTGAATAGCACATGATACTATTCACTTAGGTCTTTTTTTTTGCACAAGTCACGTACAGTCATATTTTTGAACAAACTTCTGTAGATGCACAAGATACAACATTACCCATATCCATGATTTATTTCACGTTTTTTTAAAACTTATAACTGCGACATCCGATAATGAGGTGCGGCCGCAACTAACTGCGAACACTCTATATTGTATTGGGCAGAAAAGAAATAGCCCCTGTGCGTGGGACAACACCCTCTTTCACAAGATCCATTCTTTGTGCGTGCATCCAGTGATGTTCTTCTAACTTCTCAAAACATTTTATCTATGGTGGACATGATCAAGTCAGCTTGATTATTTGCTAGGCAAATCTCTTTTAGAGTTTGATTTCAGGTCTCAATCCTGGCATTACAATTTTAGCATCATTTGAAATCTACAATTCCTTTACCTCCAATTAGTGTTGGACATTTATTATGTAGGAAAAAAACATAGAGTTTAGAGATAAAATCATGTTTCCTACATAAAGAGAGAGACAGTGACAATTCTAAAATCTAAGTTCTTTTTTATAGTGCCCAAATGGAGGCACACCCACAACTCGAGAATTATCGTGATGTGGCGGTGGCATGTGCGGTATGCACATTTGGCAATATAAATCTTGACCAAAAGTTCCTTTTTATAAGGAAGTGAGCAAGAGATAGAGAAAACTCTAATGACCCACGAGATAACACACAAGATTTTCAATTGGTGCAAAGAAAGACACGGCATCCTAATATACATATAGTAGTGTAAAGGCTGATGGCAATCCTCTAGGGGAAAGACAATTAAGTTGGGGAGAATTGATTATCACCCCCTTGTTCGTGCGCCTTCGCAACATAAGCCCCTTTCTTTGCCTCCCTCCTTTCTAGCCCCCCAGTTCGCTTAATTTCTTGCTGATGGCCCCCCTTGGAGTTGTTAACTCCTTATTAAGCCAATAATACAAAATATTAGTCTAATTATACTATGAAATTACAAGTATGTCCTTGTCTATTTCTTCAAGTCGCACGAACTGAGAGACAGAGTCGCTCTTGCGCTTCTCTTTCTGCTCGCCCCGTTCGACCTAGCCGCCGCTCGCCGCCGTCGCCCCTGGCCGCTCGCCGCCGGGACTCGCCACCGTCGCCCCTGGTACCTCGCGCCTTCTCGCCCCATTCGACCTTGCAGCCGCTCGCCGGTGGGCCTCGCCGCCGTCGCCCCTGGCCGCTCGCCCCTGGTACCCCGTGCCTGGAAGCCCCGACGCTGGGCCTTGCCTCCAACGCCCCCAGCCGCTCCGCCGCCGGGTCTCGCGTCCATCACCCCTGGCCGCATCTCCCTGCCGTCGGCCGCCCTCCATTGTTGCTCCCAAAGGTAAGGCAAGCATGGGTATTACTGTATATTCATGTCCCCATTTGTTAGTTATATGTTGGTAAACTTGTTAAACATGCCAAGGGGGGCCATCAGCAGCAAATCAACCGAACTAGGGGGTTAGAAGGGAGGGAGGCAAAGAAGGGGGCTTATGTTGTCAAGGCACACGAACGGGGGGGGGGGGGGGGGGGGGGGGGGTGATAATCAATTCTCACATTAAGTTGGCCACATCAACATCATGAACACATGACAGACGACAAGTGAGATGTACAACATGAAACAATTGTTGGTCCCGGCAAGCAGTGCTACCAATACAGACTCAAGAATCATCATCTACTTAATTCAATCAATTGCCACAATCTTCTAGTTCTACCTGCAGTCAAACTGAGAATAGCTAGAGCTAGTGCTAGCCGCACGCCAGCCGGCCTGCCTCAGTCGCGCTCTCGCGGCGCCCTCGCCGGTTTATGGTTGGGTGCGCGCCGCCGCCATTTCGCCGGGCACGGGAGCATGCCGTTCACTTCGATGTTACGGCGGTGCTTGCTGTGCGCGCGGGCGAGCGGGCACGGGAGGTCTTTTCGGCTGCGGTGGGCGCGGCGAGACGATTACGCCTTTGTCCGCGTCCGAAAGAACCGCTGCCGCCGCCGGCACCGAAATCAGGCAACCAAGGCTACCTTGTACTCTATGCACGCAGCTTCGATCGACCGATCGATCACCATTCACCATACAAGCTTCTCCACGGCCAACCCCTGCAGCAACGGCCGCGCCGCGACGTCGCGGCTGGTTGTGACGGCCGGCACGCGGCAGCAGCACGACCGGCCGGCTCGGAGGAGGAGGTGTTCCTCATCAAAGCAGACACGACGGAGGACGTCAAGGAAGCGGTCCTCGTCGCAGCAGGGTAGCGTGACGGGGCCTGGCGACGATGGGAAGCCATACTCCTCCGCGGTCTGCCTGAGCAGCTCACGGAAGACCGGGTGGTTAAGGTGCGCCGCGCGCACCACGAACCGCCGAGACTCCCCGCCCACGCACACCGCCACGTGCCCCGCCGGAACAGAAACGGCCCGCGCCGTGGCACGGGTCCGCCACCGCCGCAGCGTCTGCTGGAGGCGGACGATGCCCTGGATCTTGCCGCATTTGGCCATCGACGATGAGGCTGCTCTGCTATTCCTGGGTTGATGGAGCGAAGGGAGGAGGCAGAGTTTGTTGGTGAAGAAATGGAGCGAGCTTTGCTTTTCCAGGGGAGCGTGGCGGGGAGATTTTATAGGGGGACGGTGTAGGCGTGGGTTTGGTCGATGTGACATTATTCATTTATTCCTCGCTTTAACATGTTTCCTCCTTCCTTTTCTTCCTATATTTGGTCTATGTCATGTGCAAAAGATTAGCGTTTAATCTTTGATGAAGAACATGTGCTAAGAAATGCTGTGCCTAGCCAAATTTCCTCGTGGATATCATTTTTCTTGTCTTTCCAGTTGTTCGGTCTGTCTCTTTTTATTTGAGCATGTGTACAACAGGATCAAATTGTGTGAGACACTTCTGGATAGGGGGAACATATGAACTCACCTTTTGAACATTAGGAATATTTATGATTTTAAAATTTCAAAATAAGTAAAGTATATTTGTGTACTTCAAGTCTTCAACTATTGCCTAAGTTCAACTTAGTTCCCCTCATATTCAAAAGTTTTCTCGGAACAAACCAAAGTACAATATTTTGCTCAGAACAGAAGAATGAATAAAATTTAGTTATTGAAACATCATGAATACAGTGTTTGCGAAGTCAAAAAAGGGGAATATACAATATAATTATAAAAATATAGAAAATAAATAATACATGAACTATCATGAGAAAATGAATTATTGAAGTGTATTATCTAATTTCCTGATTTTGGATGATACTTGTTATATTTAAATTTTCTCTTAAAAATCTTTTTTTATATCACTAACATATTTTACTAATAATATGCAGTATTTTTTAATGATTCTTTCCTATTTTTCTTTAAATTTGTATTTGTGAGAATTTGTTTATCTTATTTTATTAATTTGCCTCTACTTGTGGGAGACCACTCTTACGTCGTCGATCAAGTCACTTCATGTATATATATGTTAAGGGACCAAAATTGTCCCAATTTAAAAAGTTGAGGTACCATGCATGTTGTTAATATTCAAATATATTGAAAAAAGTTGAGCTCGGGTAATACTTTAGGGATGAAAATATGCAGTCTACCTCTTTAAGAAAATTACAGAAAATATTCTTCACATATGCGATATGCACGGTAATTACAAAATGGGCACAGAACAATTCCTACAAAGCAGTTGCTCAGACTTATTTTGTAAATCTATTTGCCATAAAATCATATGATTATATTAGTCTACGGAAAGCTTAGGATATTACCTTTCCATTCTCCATATTCATAGATTTTTTTTTGGAATTTTCAAACCGTTCACAAATAAGATTATGCTATTCCTTTTGTTTTTATTTAGTTTGTGTTCTGTGTTTTTTCAAAGTCAAATATTTAAACCTTCAAAAAAGTCAAATATTTAAATTTTTGACTAAATATAAAAAAATCAACGCTTATAATATCGAATGCATATAATACCAGAATATATGAAAGGACATGTGTCCTCTAATCTTTGTTTTGATGTTTGATCACAACACTTGGAGTGGTTAACCCTTTGTTAAGTGCGTACAGAACAACATTAGAGAAAACGATAAAAGAAGATCTCTCAAATGCAAAAAAGGGAATGGGGAGAAGACGTTGAAAAACGGAAGAAGAAGCGCAGGCATGCCGGCCTCAGGCCGGCCTGGCCTCCCCTCAAGCCGGGTGCTTCGGATGGCCAGCCGGCCTCCCCGTCAGGCCGGGGCTCAGGCTGGCCGCCTCTGGCCCCCAGCCGGCCTCGGCTGGCTCTGGCCCGGCCAGGCCAGCCCCAGGCCGGGTGTCAGCCAACCTTTGACTTTCCAGGCCGGCTCGCACAGATATTCATAATGGCCAGATTTTGGGAGGTGTATAAATACCCCTCCACCTACCTCCGAACAAGGCCAAGCTTCAGATTCTCTCTCCTCCATTAAATGAAAGCTTCAAGCTCCTAGGTCTCCCAACTCCTCCACCCAATCGAGCTCATATCTTGAGATCCGAAGGAGAAGACCCCGATCTACAAGTTGAACAAGGCGTTTTTACATTTCCCCCTCATTCACTTGAGGGACCATTTGCTAGGGTTTTCCTTTGGAAAACCTAGCCCCTTGTTGTACTCACTTATTCTTGTAACAAATTGTAGCTGTTCGGGAGCCCCCAATTCAGTTGTGGTTGTGTGCCCCGAAGCGTTGTTGTAAAGGCTCCGGTTTCCGACTCGAAGGGAACCGATAGTGGAAGGTGAACCAATCCTTTGCGGTGCGGTTTATCGGAGAATAGGGTGAGCCTTTGTGGCGTTGAGTAGCCTGTGGTGGCGAGCTCACACCCCTCCAACGAGACGTACTCCCCTAAAAAGGAGAAACTCGGGAATACATCCTTGTCTCCGCGTGCTTTCACTTCGGTTACCTCTATCCTTTTTTACCGGTACATGAAAATTCATAATAGTGCTGAAGAAACAAACTTTCTACAACGAAAATGTGCTTTCCGGAACACCATCAGGTATAACTGAAAGTACTTAAATGGATAACTGCCACTGCAAAGACCAAGCATAGGTACTACTATTGAATGTCAAATGATAGCATCACATACTGGCAAGACACATGATGAAAGATAATACCTCTTCCAAACCCGCTCCACCTATCATATCCACAATCAGCAAAACAGAGTGAGCTACTGCCCCTAATGTCCAACCCACCGATTTATATACAGATCAACCAAGTAAACTGTTTAGGTGAATATATTTCATCAAGTAGGTATATTAAGTTGTCGTTCTGTGATAGCCTCTGTCATGACCCCTTGTACTATGTTAATTCGTTCAACAAACGAAACAGATACAAGATTCGGTAGAAGGTTGTACCTTTTGCTTGATGCTAGTGGGAAAACGTCGCGATGTGCACAAGCTCCACTCCTTGAACGCCTCTCAAGATCTGCAAGCAACCCATATCATACTTTGTAGACAAAAATACAAACATACTCGACGTAGCATCATGGAAGAAATAAACATGAATTTCAAAGTGACACGTGCTACTTGTATATTGAAAATCATATCATACTATGTAGACAAAATTACCAAATATACTGGACCTTGCATGAGAAAAGAAATAGACATTTTTCATACTGCATATATCTCTCAAACAATGCTAACCATCATTTCAGAATAAGCCAAAATATCTTGAGCACAAACATTTCGAGGCTACTAATAAGCAGCGAGGGAAAGCTAAAATATCAGCTTAAGAGGTGCATAACAAACATCCTGCTGCAATCAAACAGAGAATCGAAAACAAACACCCTGCTGCAATCAAACAGAGAATCGAAATCAAACACACACGCACATACCAACTCCCAGCACGAACCATACACACAATTAGACAAATATTGTGGCTAGCCCAGACAAATAAAAACATCAGCTATTCAGACAAAGATAAGCACCATTTTCAGTCAGCGATAGGGCACACACCTAAGAAAAAACTAAAAACAGTGCGTGCAGTACTCTAATTATTATAAAATGCACCCTGGTGACCTATAATGCACTGGTTTCAATTTTAGTCTAAGAAGAACAATATGGGCAGATCAATCTATCAAAAGGATATATAAAAACATAGATGTAGAGCAGATCGTACACACTTCAATCTATCAAAAGGAAATAGGAAATGGTTCTCATGAAGAACATAGCAAGTAATACAGAAGCTGCAGGCCAGATCAACACACACCTAATTATAACCAAACCTGCAAGCATCAAACATGTGAATGAGCAGAAGAACACAGCGAATAACCGTGGGAAAACACAGATCGAAATTGGCCCTCACCTCAACCTCCGACCCAGCCAGGAGTCCCCATCACGGCAGGCACCGGCGACGTGCTCTTCCACTTCAAAATTAGGAGCTAAGAAGAGAGCAGAGAGAAACACAAAAACATGGGTAGCAGGCGTCCGATCCAGAAATGCAGAAAAACGAGGGTAGCAGTTTTGCACCTTGGTCGCGGCGGAGAAGAAGCGGCATCGGCTTCAGCTGGGCCGAGCTGCTCCCTGGCGCGGCAGCAGCGGGGGGCTGGACTGGTCCTTGGCGGCGGCGGCGGGCTGGACTGCGAGGACGAAACCCTAGATCGAGAAATAGGCGTCTAGGGCTCAGAACCAAGGAGATGACAGAGTATATAGCCCAAACCGCCGGGCAGAGAGGGCAGGGGCGAAGCCGGCTGGCGCATGTAGCCCCCGGACCCAGCGGCGACCCCCAGTTCGCCACGCACGTACGGCGACCTTGGCCTCGCCCTCGTCTGGACGCGAAATCCCCAATCTGGACAGCCCGGGTGACGAAATTACAACCCCTGCCACCGCGTCGCATATCCGTTCTAGCACTGCTACGCGAGGGCTAATCATCACAGTTACCGACAGCCGGGCCCAAGGCTACCCAAACCCCACTGGTCAGTCGGGTGGACGCGCGCGAAACCGCGTGAAAAAGCTTCCATGTACAAAGAAATGGACGCAACCAACGTCTCAGATCGTGCCACGCAGCTAATCGGACGGTCCCAAAGGCGTTGGTCGGGAGGTGCCCTGAGAGGCCTCTCTTTCTCACACCAATTGAACAATGGGATGATTCCAATAATATTAAATTTATATTGTAGATATTGATTTTTTCCCTATATATCAGGTCAATATTTACAAATTTTGACTCTAACTAAACACATAATGCAATATAATTGTGAACGGAGTGAGTAAGTGAAAAAAAAGATGGTGTCGGATCTGAAAATCCGCTCTAGAATGCAAGCACGAGCTAGCCAGAAACTTTGATCCTGAACTTTGTGAGTCATCAGGCATAGCAAAATGGACCACACGGGTCCGGGCCGCCGAACGTGTGTCGCCACACACTCGGGTCACATCCGGGTTCCGGCGCCATTTCGAAGTCGAGCTCACTGTCGCGGTGTCGTCGACTCAAGGAGCGAAAAGAAGAAAATACAAAATGGCATCATCACGCGTGGAGGTCGGGAGCTAAAGCTAACCAACGTTTTGCGGAGAAACGGAGGGTGGAATCGATGGTTTGGTATCAGGGTGACGAGGCGCTCTGTGCTGGTGCATGTGACGGGGCGCTTTCCGCAGCTAGCAGGGCCGCCACATACTACCGTTTAGCTAGGTGTTACAGCTAGTTTTTTTTCCTGGAAAAACATAACTGTGAACGGTTAGACCAATAAATGGACGTAAATGGGATTAAAAGGTCTTGCTCCGGAAACCGTCTCCAACATTTTCCGTCAACCCAACTTCAACGTGCAGTTCGAAGCAAAACTCTCGTCACCAAGACACCAGGCTGCGCCTCCACTAGGTGCCACTTGACATCTGTGTACGTTCGTACGTGGATTTTGGAAGCTGGTTTGCGTTGTTTCAGGCCACGCATCTCGCGACGCCTGCCGCGCGCCAGGAAAGAGCTCGATCGCCCTGCAAACAGAACTTTGCCGAGGGGGACGTGCATGTGCACACGTTTCGATCCGTCAGCGTATGATTAGCTAGCCAAGCCAGCGGCTGCTTTCGCGTCGTACAGTACAGGATCGTCCTCGTTCGTATGCACCACGATCCATCTCACTGCGCGCTACCACAAGGGAGGAACTCAGCAAGAGCCAACTTGCGCCGGCCACACAGCCGTCGTATGTTTATGGCCACTTGCTCAGTAGTTAGGCAGGGATGGACACGCCAATGTAGAGCAAATCATCAAGCCCAGTTCTTTTGTCGGCTTAGAAAATAAACCACCCCCGCCGAGCTTCCATCACAAGACTTCTAACTAATTACTTGGTGCTTCTAAAATAATTATGGATGATTAATTTCGAAGCTCCAAGTAATAAGCTGCGCAACTCATGAGAGAAGCTGGGGAGGGGGTGGTTTAAGATGATTCTTTGACAACAAATAAATTCCCAATCGACACAAGTTTATTTAAATATGTTAGTAAATAGTTTGTGTTTCAAGATGACGTGCAATTCTACAATGGTGGCTTTTGTTTTAAATTCTACTTTTTGTTCATTACAAATGACGTTGTTTTCGTGCAAGTACGTAGAACACATGTGGAACTGAGCGTAGAAGTCATACAAATATGAAAATACACTTGACCAAAAAATAACAAATAAACAAGGAATGCACAACATTCCGGGAGAAGTCCTTTTTAGCACCTCGTACACTCTAGAATTTTTCTATTTATTTATACTTAGTAAAGACAATCACATACCTTACAAAACTCAATAGAGATGTCCGTTTGATGATACACTTTGCAGGATTCTTCCAAGATATTTAAGAATACAAAATATACTCCCCAATTCGTTTTAAATGTCGTGGGAAAACAACTGAGTACGTACAACTCATAGTATAACTTGCGACAATTATTTGGGATCAGAGGGAGTATTAGAATATACGAATTTAGATTCTATATGCGTCTGAATCAATCTACGAGTATTTTTTTCCTTTTTTAACCTTGTATCTAGAGAGGCTCAACACAATGCGCGTGTTTTTACAAATAATGTACTAAAGCAGAAACAACTAACACAATTTTCATTGTAAACTACCATTTAAGTTGAGTAGAATTAGATGGTATTAATAAAACAATATCACAACTAATTGACCACGAGTTATACACACAAAAAATGTTTAGTATAAATAAGGAAATCACATGTTCAGCTTTATGGAGCCAAGTATTTACCGACATTTTTGTTTTTACAAAACTACAACCCAACGATCAAAATTCCTCTCCAACCCACAACCCTCTGACCTTGTAAGCTACTACTATGACTAAAAAAGTGTGCATGTAACGAAGATAAATCGAGGTTGAATGTTGGTTACAGACGTATGGGGTCAAATAAGATATGAGTCGTGTGCTGAAGTCGATGACACTGTTCAAGAAATTACAACTTTTGATAAATTAGAAAAACTACTAGAGCGGATGTGTCATGTGTATCTAGATTACATCGGTATTCTCGAGGGATAAAAAAAGGAACGAACACACTGCAAGGAAGATCAAATAAGGGGACATGGGTTCTATCTGTGTGGGCCTTTGATGTTTAGTACACATGCACTACACATATTCAGTTATAGAAATTACATAACTATATTACAATCACAAAACTAACAAACATATATCGACTTCCAGATTTGAAATACGAAGTATACATCTTTTACATATGAGCGCTGCTATACGTATGATAGTTTTCGTACGATGTTTGTCCGACGTGAAACCGTGGTCCTCCGGTCAAAATTGATTCACGTACGTTGGGCTACCCGAGTGAAGCAGGACCGACGGATTGGCGTCGTACGCAAATCGTACATGAAACCATCGTACGTGAATCAATTCCGTTTACATATATAAGTACACCGAGAACATGAGTTTCAGAATACAAAAACAAATTGAAGTATACATTTAGCAGTTTTAAAATTATGCCCATCCTACATAACACACACAGTACCGATAAGTGAGAAATCACTAATTCGACTCACCACACGATGAGCTACCCACATGACCTTTTGTGAAGCGCACTCTTATATGTCAGGAAATATGTCACTAGGGCTGGTCGACAGTAGTGCATGTCATACTTCGACATACACTAATACACATCAACCAACCCTAGAAAAATATAACATAACCCTACCGCTAGGGCACAAACAAGTAGAAACCGATGAGGTTGTTAAAGATGACAAATTATAATTTTAAGGCTTAGACTTGGAAGTAAAACCCTAAGAGTGAACACCCTTCGAAGAAGGCTTAATGATATATAGTTCACGTGTCAATAACTAATACATCTATAGAAACGGTTCGAAACTAGATTTAATTGGCACGTCAAGTAAACTGGTCTACAATATTATGCGGGCTACAAAAAACATGCAACCATACCGTAAACATACCAGGAGTACCAGCTAAGTAGTTTTTTTAGGGGAGCATTTTTTTTTACAATAGCCAGCTCAACTTATTGCAATGTTTAGGGGAATTCAAAATCATCAAAAGAAGCACCAAGCCACACATGGCGCCGAGAATCGAAAGAGGTAGAGCTACGAGCCAAACTGTGTGCCTCGGTATTCGAGGCTCTAGCGAAAACCGAAGCATCAAACCTAGCTCATCTAGCCTTTACTGTCTCAAAACTTTGCAGCACATCACACACGCTGTAGGGATTCTCTGACTTAGATTAGGCTGACTATGGGTCATTGACAGATGGTCCCCTTATCCGCTGGGGCCAACTTTCAGTGACACAAAGTCAGGAAACATCACACACGTCTAGTAACTACTGTCTGACTCGGTCCATGAACTACTACTGTGCTTCGGTTGAATCCCAGTCGCGTTTGTGGGCCTGGAGCGCCCGCGAGCCGTTGCTCGCCTTTGGGGAAAGTGGGCTTCTCTTCTGGGCCCTGTAGAGACCGCGACGCGGCCTGCTGGCAGCCATCCTACACCACGGTGGGAACCCATCACCCTAGGCGGCGACCTCAAACCTCGGCCGGCCACCGTCCTTCCTCCGCCCCTAACAGCCGGCCTCCTTCGAGTGCTTATCGTCGCCTCCCCTGTGCGGCTTGGGTTCGATCGGAAGATCACGGCGATCAGGGGTCCACAGTTAACTAGTGGTGTCTCTCCAAAAGATAAACGTGTTGGGTGAACAATTTACAGCGAGGCAATTGACAAACATGGGCGCAACACAATACTATCATGACACATGGTTCACCGTTTCATTTAATATGGGCATTACGTCAAAATACATAGACCGTTATCCAACTGCATCTATGACTAATAATCCACCCAGGATCGCTATACAGCATGTCACCCGAAATTATTAAGTTGCAAGCAATAGATAATTGCAATAAGCAAGGTGCGTAATGTAAGCAATGGGTACAACATAAAGCAATAAACACCGATGTTTTATCCCTAGTAGCAACAACACAGCTCAAGTTCTATCGTTTCTGTCAACTCGAGCTCGAACAAATGAGGCATGAACCCACTATCTAGCATAAATACCCTCTCTAATGACACACGTAATTACTTCGGCCAAAGCATACACAAGCATCGAAGAGCATGCAAGATCATAGATAAAACATATCATAGATAAACTGAACCATAATGTCAAGACTCCATAATTCATCGGATCCCCGCAAACACAACACATAGTATTACATACAGATGATCTTAATCATGTAGGCAACTCATAAGATCTAAACAATAGAGCACAAAGGAGAAGAGACAACCATCTAGCTACTGCCATGTACCCGTAGTCCCGTGGTGGACTACTCACGCATCACTCCGGAGGCAGGCATGGTGGTGTAGATGCCTCCGGTGACGATCTCCCCCTCCGGCAGGGTGCCGGGAAGAGCTTCAGAACCCTCCAGATATAGGGTTGGCGACGACGGCGGCTACGAAACTTTTCGTTGATTTCTGATCAGGTACCGAGGGTTTTCGGGAGGAAGGCAGTTTATAGGTGAAAGGGCAACTCGAGGAGGTCTCGGAGTCGCCCAGGTGGGGCCCAGGCACGGCCAAGACTGGGCCGCGCCTGGGGGTCGTCTCGTCTTGGGGATGTGGGCCCTCTGCAGGCGCCCTCCTTGCTCCGTCTTTGTTTTTTCGTAAAAATAATTCATGTAAATTTGCAGCTTATTCCGAGAAAATTCCCCGACTACCTTTTATGAAACAAAAGGACAGCAAAAATATGAACTAGCACTGAGCATCTTGTTAATAGGTTAGTTCCATAAAAATGTGCCAAAATGATAGAAAAACATTATAAAAGCATGTGTCAATGATATATAATATGTATGAAACAACCAAAAATTATAGATACGTTTGAGATGTATCATGCATCTCGTCGTGTTTATTATATGCGTCTTTTAGTTAATCATTCTCATGTTTGGGGCCCCGCTTGTGCTTCCTCGGGCAGTTACAAATATTATGTTAGTTTTGTTGACGACTATTCTCGCCTTTGCTAGATATATCTTCTTAAGCACAAATGCGGAGTTGAATGGTTTTTTAATGCTTTCTATGCTCATGTTGAACGCCTTCTCTTCTACACTGATATCAAGGCCGTTTAGTCTGATTGGAGCGACAAGTATAACAAATTGCACAGTTACTTTCAACGTGTGGGCATATACCACCAGGTATATTGTCCTCATGCTTCTCAACAAAACGGTAACAACTCCGCCACCGAGTAGAGACATGTCTTGCACTCCTTGCTCCCTTTATGCTTGTGAGATGAAGTTTTTCTCAACGAATATTATCTTATTAATCGCATGCAGACTCATGTTATTAACAAAGACACGCCTCTTCATTGTCTTCTCAAGGACAAGGTTCAACCCAATTATTCCTTCCTTCACATTTTTGGCTCCTTAATTGTTGTCCTAGTCGGCGCAAGCACAATGCACTCAAACTTGGGTTCCTTTCTAAAATATAGTTTTTCTTGGCTATAGTCCTATGCATGAGGGGTATAATATATCGATCAAATAATTTATAACTTCATTCTCGTAATAATAGACGAGAAGTTTGCATCTCGTGATGATATTTTCGATGAATTCCGGTAAAAAAAAGATATTTTGATGAATCGTTATTTTCCAATGCGGTCCAATAGGCCTATTGAAGGACCAAGTTGAAAGTTCTAAGAGCTTAGGAAGCCCATGACAAAGAGTGAAGAGGCCACCCTGGATAGACTGTTGTACACACATCATGGTTAGGAGATGCCGACTCCAGCTGCCTCGTCAAGCATCGGGGAAGGACATAATCTGTGTCGATACACGCAATGAAAATTGCATTACAAGAAAATCAAGCGTAGTGTTACTAGCTGGTGGCACTATGCATTAACTACCCATTATCAGTAGGATATGGAGTATTATCGGGCATTATGACCACCATATCCATATGTAAACCAGCCATGCCACTTTATAATTCATGGCTTGGGATTCATCTCGGAATGGTCCGATGGACAAGTTCTCCACACAATACACAAATCAGGAGTATAGGTGATTCCCCTCTACATATAGAGACTGAACTTGGGTAAAACATAATTGACATCTTCACTTTGGTCCAGATAGTCCGTTTCGGAATAGTCGACTTCATCGCCGACAACTAGAATGAACATCATCTTTATCACCCGAAAACTGGTGCAGCCAAGGAAGGAATGTTATGTGACTCCAACACCACCGGAGACCATCTACACCACTATGAATAGGGTGGCGCATGTCGACAAGGACTTGGTAAACAACTAGTGCACTTGGCACGTCTACAAGGACTTCGTGCTGGCGCTGGCGAGAGGCTATAAAGAGTATAGCATCTGCAATTTTGTCATGCCAAGGCACTTTGTAGCCAAACTTAAGTTTCGTTAATGAAGTTATGGATGGCCCTTTAATAATACTATAAAATATTCACTCAATATGTCTATTCTCGTCAGCTCACAAACGAACGCAGTGGGTGAATTTGGCAACTAAATGCAAATGATGACCCGGTTTTACATGCATGCGGTGGTGTGGAGCATGTGGCTGACTCTGCAACAAGCCGTCAGTACTAACGTACACTATATCTGCATGACTTGTAGGTAGTTGCATCTTCCTATAGCATTTTCATTTTCAGATTTGGCCATATGTACTAGGTACAATAAAATCATATGCGAATATTTGGCCGTCGAACGATGTTCGAAATCTCGCACACCATTTTAATTTTGAAGGGTGCGATTGGAGGGGCTAAAATTGTCCGATCTCTACTAGTGTGTACCCGGCCAGTTGCGTCATCTTATAGAACTTTCATTTTCAGATTGGCTGTGTAGCAAACCATATACATCCATCAGCAGAAAAAATGGGGCAATCTAATCCGAAGAACATGGGTTCGTGATGTGCGTGGGACGGCGCCAATGATTATAATCAGCAGCAGCAGTGTT
The DNA here is from genome assembly GCA_947311845.1 of Poa pratensis. Taxonomy (NCBI): domain Eukaryota; kingdom Viridiplantae; phylum Streptophyta; class Magnoliopsida; order Poales; family Poaceae; genus Poa; species Poa pratensis. The sequence continues at coordinate 63,471,733 of CAMZMU010000046.1, forward strand.
GTGGTACTGGCTCGTACTTGATGGCCACGGTTAGTACAACCGAGCGCGCACCAGCAAGGATCGATGCCGATGCGCGCGTGCATATATGCACCCGGCCGTCATGCATCTATACACTGTGTATTTAGTGTGGTATTCTACCATACTCTATACTCTAGCTAGGATCGAGAATAAGACCGGCGCTCTCCCTCTCCAGTGCATTGTGTACGCACATGTACTGGTACTGTATACGGTGTACAGTAGATTAGATGATGCCAGACGGGGAAGGGGACGCACGGATATATTTGGGTTGGAACGGTGGCTCAATCCAACGGGGCGCCATCATCGCCGGCCCCCGCCGCGAATGATTCCCCGCCTCTCCGGCCAGCATGTGCGCCGCCCACGCCTAGGCCGGCCCCGGGACACGTACCCGCCGGTCGACGCCATGATCGTATTTTTTAGCTGAGACGTCGTGCGCACGAGCACAGTCTCGCTGATGCCGGACGATGCGGCGCAAAACTTTTATTGGGACGCCGTGGCCTAAATAAAGATATGATGGCGCCATGAGCTACGGGTGTGTTTGGTAGCCCGTATCACCTGGGCATTGGTTTCTCAACAGAGACAAGCTGATCTTATACAAGCTCAAATGAGATATTGTTGTGTGTTTGGTAACTTGTATGTATTGGGACATGCAGAGACTAGAATAGTCATTTCAACCGTGTCTAAATAACATTCCAAATTATTGTATTATGTGGTTTGATTAGCTTTATTTATAACCTAAAACTGGTCCTAGGATAGAACTATTTTTTCACAGTTTATACTAATAGGTCCTCCAAATCCAGTATATAAAATTACAAATAGGTCTAACTTTTTACAAAGAGGTCCTTGAGGAGAAATAACAAAACGCAATCAGGTCCCCCAGCAGTAGCTTGGCGTCATGGCGTGCTCGCCGGCGGCGCCCGTCGGCCGTGGGTTGAGGAGAAGCTCGTCGGCCACCCCGTCGTGGCTTGGGGAGTCGCTGGGCGCTCTCGCCGGCGGAGCTCGTCGCCTGCAGGCCTGCACCTTGGCATCCTCGTCGGCTGCACAGCGCTGGGCGGCGGCGGGCGATTTGCTGCATGGAACCACGCACTGGGCGGCGGCGGCGGCGGGTGCTACGAGCAGCGCTAGGTGGCGGCGCATGCGCTGAGTGGCGTCGCGGGCGCTGGACGGCGGCATGGAGCTGGCGGCGCGGAGCGGCGGTGCAGGTGCAGGCGTTTCATTGGAGAGAGAGACGAGGGAAACATGCGGGGGGGGGGGGGGGGATGAGCTGGTGGGCTGAGGGGCTGGCGAGGCGACGCGCCGGTGGGGCTCACGCGTGGGAATATTTTCGGGATGGCCTCGCCCAGGCTGAGTAGAGAAGCTCGAATCGAGCTTCCCAAGTGGGCATGGCTGAGGGGCACTTTTCGTATGAAGTGGGCATGGCCCAGATGACAAGTACAGGGTACCAAACCCCCGAAACTGGGGTGAGGGGAGAATTTCTGAGCCCATACACGCCCTAATTATCCGCCGTGGATGGATGTTGCCGATCTGGGCACCGATTTGTCTGTTTTTCTGTTCTGTGTCCGTTTTTCTCGTCATGCATGCATGCGCACCATGCACGGGGACAGGGAGCCGCGTAAGTTCAGAATGACGGTCAAACAAAATGCCTGACGACAACACCGGGAAAGAAACGGTGCATGCAGATAGAGGTAAGGAACGCTCCACCTGTCAATGATCTGGTCACGACATGTGGCCACGCATGGCTCATTTGTCCGATCGGCCTCTTCTCCGAAACGGCCAGGAATCGGTCGATAAAAATATATGTGGCCGGTGTGTGGATCTGAACCGTATTCGGATCAGTCAAGTCACTTGGTCACGCTACAACGGGGGTTCAGAATCTGACGACATACATACAGGCTCGCCGTTGCATGTCCTGTTTTACTTGCCGTGCGCACGTGTAGGAGTTCCTACTCAACGGGCGATGTGCAGTTTTGTTCATCAAACTTCCAAAAAGCTACTCCACCTGTCCGCTGCTCGCTGCGGCCAACGTTGCTACGCCGTGCAAGCAAACCAAGCATTATACGTACATTGTAGGAACTGTGGCAGCTTAATTGAGTCTCTAATCGCTATGCACAATCTCCCTACTTCATAACTATCTACACTGTCTTCATATTCTTTCCCCACTGTATTTTCTCCACGTATGTCAACTGACTCGGGATTTTCGGCGTGTTCTGACCAGCATTCTCCGACGAGGTTTATTCTCTCGGTTTTATCCTTACTTTGTTGTCGCTCCCGCAGAACCTGGCAGTTCCGCCTCGCAACCCAAACCACGGTGACAAGGACAGACTGAAGAACACGAGTCATCTGTCGAAGCAAGCGCGCTGAATTGAGAACTATACATTGGACATTTGATGTTTTTATCCCGTACGTAAGAAAACGCGTAGCTTCAAAGATATCTGCGAGAACATTGCGCCCCTTGTGATTCTGAAGCGTGAGCATGGCTTCTTTTACGGCCATGAGTACGCCTGTATCAGCACGAGCTTTTAGACGGGCGCAGCGACTTTTTTTTTGAATGGGAAACCTCAGCCTCTGCATCACGAGTATGCACACAGCCGTTTTATTGCATCGTTTTAGAAGTAGCAGGTTTCACACAAGTTTTTTCCATTTAACATCAACAGCACCGCGACCGTATTGACATGAAAATCCACGACAATTTGCATGTACAATTCAATCAATCTTTATTAACTCACTCGTATTTCTCGCCAGAAATTGCCCGGCCGAGTACAGAGTTACAGAGAAAACAATCCCAAGATTCGCCGCCTACTTCAACTAATTACGTGCTCGATCGCCGGCATTACGCCGGAAATGGGAACGGGAGCACCGCCGTACTTCGATTGGATGCTTACTCGCCTCAGTCGCCTGCACTGTCTTCTCGGCTGAGGCAGGCGTGCATCCTGCTGCTTCCGCACTTTTTCTCTGCGTCCGGCCGGAAGACTGTGTCACCACTCACCAGTTGGTCGATCGCTCACGAGACGAGCTTCTCCCCGGCCACCCCCTGCAGCGAGCAGCGGCCGCGAGTCTCCACCGCGGCGGCGGGAGCAGAAGGAGCCTCGGCGCTCCACGGAATCTTCGTCGGACGAGGACGACGAGACGCGGCGGAGGACGTCACGGAGGCGGTCCTCGTCGCAGGGGAGCGTGACGGGTCCGGAGGCGCCGGCCGGGAAGCCGTACTCCTCCTCTGCTTGCCGGAGAAGCTCCAGGAACGCCGGGTGGCCCAGGTGCGCCAGCCGCACCACGAACCGTGCGCCCTGCGCGCAGACAGCCACGTGCCCCACCGGCACCGCCTCGGACCCGGAGCGCCACCGCCGCACGGCACGGCGCAGCCAGGCGACCGACGGGATCGTGATGATGTTGCACATGGTGAACTAGGCGGAAGATTGCAAGAGCTAGCGCGTTTGCTTGCTGCTGTTCTCAGCTGGTTGGGAATTAGGAGCTGCGTGATTTTGGGTGGAGTGGAACGGGGAATATATAGCGGGTAGCACTGGGGTTGGCGCGAACTGAGTGATGCTGCGCGCGACACGACAGCCGGATGCCGAGATGAGATGAGATCGGCGTGCATGCATCCGCTCCGGCTAGCGTGCTGCCAACCTGGGGGTAGTCCGTGCAGCTTGCACGCGTCAGTCATGGCCCGATCAGGCCGGGCATTAGCCATCTGTCTGTGCACCAAACACACAAGTAAACCCCCCCCCCCCCCCCCCCCCCCCCCAACTCGCGGGATTAATCATATATGCACGTAAGCATGTTGATCTCATGCCTGCCAGCAAAGAAATTAATTAGCTCCACTACTCCCGCTAATTGATCGATTTCCATGTGTTGCACATCGCAATTACGTAGGCAGCACAAGTTTTGGATCGCACCCCACAAAACATGGTTCTCGTGACGACTTAAATTCCACAATTTTTTTATTTCTTTGCTTAATATTCTCTCCGATTGGAAATTATTTAAATAAATTTATCTAAATACATATATATCTAGACGTATTTTAGTGCATATATATATATCCGTATTTAGATAAATATGTGTCAAATATTTTCGATCGGATTGAGTAGTATAGATGTGCCTAATGGTATCGAAAAAATTAGCATGTGCTCCTAGTGAATTGAATACTATGCGCGCGAGAAGTGCTTCCAAGTATTGCCGCTTTTTGTTTTACAAAAGCTATTTGAACTATAGTTTATGAAACCAAAACCGAAAGAAAATTTGAAAAAAAAAACTATTTGAGTATATGATGGTTTACTTCTTGATCTTCCCCAGGTGGTACCATCGAAGTTTTCTCATAGCAAACCCTACCGAAGAACATGGGTTTGTGACGTGCATGGGACGACGCCAATGACTAGAAGAAGAAGTGGTACTTGCAACTAATTGATGATCACGGATAGTACAACCAAGCACTAGAAAGGACCGATGCCGATGCGTGCATGCACCCGGGCGGCCACTGTATACTACCGGCATCACTACAACATCTAAGCTCCCTGGGATCCTTGCTCTGTGGTTTATCCACGTGCAGGGCCCGCAAATCAGTGACTCCGTAGGTTGGTTCGTTTCCTTCTGTTGCGTCCACACATTCACTGCGACTGGGTCACGGTTCTTCAGGTACCACTTGTTTGTCTGATAATATGCGCGGGTGTGGGCTCGTATTCTGTGCTGTTTGTTGGTGCGGCTGTCTGGGTCGGTTCGGTTTTCCGTGGAGACGCGTGGGGGGACGCGTGTTTCTCTCCTCTTCCTTCTCTAGGCTTCTAGGAGTTGCTCTCGCTTCAGTCCTCGCTTCTCTGCTCGGTTGTTCCGTCGCCGCCGTTTCTGGTTCTCTGATTCCGTCGTGCTCTGTGCTTTTTCTGTCGTGTGTTTTTCCTCGTTTCTCCCCTGATCTCGCGGTATCTTGTTTTTCAGGTCTGCGTCTCTCGATTGGTTGGCTTGGAGATTGGTAGGCTCTTCGGATCTGTGGCGGTGGCGGCGGGCGCGCCGGCGCCGCTGTTGGTACGCAGGTAGCTTCCTCTTCTTTCTTTTAGTTCGCTCTTGCGCTGATTCAGCGGATTGGGGAAATTTTTAGTTTGTTTTATGCGTTTAGTGCTTCATGCGCTGGGATTCTGCTGTGGATTGTTCTCAGATTATTTAGTCATGCTTGTGTGCTGGATGTGTTGATCGATTGCTTCCACTTGGGATTGGCCCGCCTCCGATTCCTGCCGACGCCGACCATCTCCAACACCAGAAGAGGACGAGCGGGGTCGCAACAGTTGGAGGGGCCAAAAATGCCCTGCGGCGTGGGAGGTGGAGGTCCCTGCGGCTGTGGGAGGTGGAGGTCCCGGCGACGCCGCCTCTAGCTCTTCCCCGCTGCCTCTCCGGCTGCGTCTGTCGCCTGCGCTCCCTGCTCCCAACGGCGTACATACGGCGCGGCCCGGCGCCCTTGCCGTCGTCTTCGTCACGTCCACCACCGCGCCACCGGCCGACGAGCGCGGCGCCAAGTTGAGGCACTGATTGTCGGTGACGGTAATGCCGGAGGCCGCGAGCTTTTCAGCTGGCAGCACGTCCGTCGTCGTTTCTCCCTCGGCTCAGCAGCCCGTCCGCCACCGTCTAGCCCTCGGCCGGCAGCCCGTTCGCTGACTGCTAGCCATCGGCCGCCGCCTCGCCCTCAGCTGCCCGTCCATACGCCGCTGCTGCCCCGACCTTCCGCCTGCCAGCCTTATCCCCGCCCGCCGCCCGCTTGCAGGAAACAATTATCCATTTGGCTCGATTTTGGTTGGGATTTGTGGTTGGGGCTTAATTTTGGTAGAGAATTTTAATTTGGGCTGGATTTTTGTTTGATTTTGGGCTGTCTCTACAGGAGAATTGCTATGGCGATCTAGAAGCTTGGTGAAGGAGATGACAAGAGATGCGTGTGGTTCAGTAGAGAAAGCAAGCTGAAAAGGAAGTAGGCAAGGTACAGCTTGTAACTTTACTGGCCACATAGCAAGAGCATGTTCCCAGTCCAGCAAGTTTTAGCAAATCGAGGAAATTTGTATCTCTGCTTTCTAATTTGTTAGCCTACAAATTGATTTTTTTTGTATTTATAATTAGAATCGAACTAAACATGTTGTATGCCAAAGATGATGGTCCAGGCCCAGACGGTCAGGCCGATTCAATCCATCTTCAATACCTACAATGTCGTACTACTGAAGTGTTGGACGTATTAATCTTCGGAGCACTAATCTCACTTATTTTACATCCAGATCACATATGTCTCAAGGATGTTAGTTATGTTCTGTTAAATAAGTTTATTTCTGTATAATTTGGTTCTAAGATAGTAAATTTCTGAATTTTGTTGTTTTGGGTATGTCTAGATTGCCACTGTTAGCATAATTTTACTTTTGTCTACAATTGTTGCTCTCTTAGGTTCTTAGTACTAGAAGCATTTTTGTTATAAATTCATTGCTCATGTTGTTGTGTTTCCTGCATTTGTTGCTGAAGGATTTGTGAGATTGTGTGTACTTAATTCTGAATACACAACATTTGTTCCATGTAAGAGAAGTAGAAAATTAGTATATCCAGAAATAATAATCAGTGGTGGACGTTCATACCAGGCTATGGTGATGTCAGTTTAGTGTTTTGGGAAGCTGAGTTGGTCATGAACTATGTGAAAATATTGATGCAACAATTTTCAGATACTAGACCTTTGTGTTTCAGATGCCTGGTTTAGCAAATGCATTTGATTATGATGATGCTACACTACGTTGTTAACCAGAAGAATTATTTGAATAGGCTTGGCAGAGAGGTCTATACTGAAGACGACCATATTTGTGTAGAGTGGTTACATCATTATGATGGCTGCAATAGTTTTTGCTTCACCCTAGAGATATTGCAAATGTACAGTTTACTGATTCCAACATGACTTACATTGCACTGAATCGAAGTTATGCCTTTTGTGTCTGAATCACTAGATGTGCTTGCTCCTTTTTCTCTGCAGTTATCCTCAAGATCATGTCTACTGGTATCTAAGGCATAAAATTCATAGATATTGCTATCTACAGTCTGCTTATCATGAATCTCTATTTTACTCAGATATTGACAGATTGGTGTGCATCATGACTACAAGACTGCAGAAGCTTCTCCACTCGCGTTCGTGTGCCAGACTAGACCGGCCTTCATCCGTCTCAGCTATGGTGTCACACCAATATCCTTCCACATTCCATGTGTTGTTTAGTGTCACAGTTTGACTTAGAAAATGTTCTATATTCCATCTACATTTTGTAATGATAAACTGGCCATATGCTTTTTTATTTGAGTTTATATAACTCGTGTGAGGATATGGTCGCTGTGGCATAAGCTTTTATTTCATAGCTTGGTTTTACTTGACTTGATTGAGAAGAGAAAATGGGAAATAAAGGTGGACCCGATTAGGGATAATATGCTGCTTACATCTTACTGATATCAAGATATTGTTTGATGTCCTTTTTTATGTTCATATATATAGTAGAATGGAATTTTGATTTGTATCTCTTCTATTTTTGTAAACCTGTAAGACTTGAGCTTTACATCAAGTATAGGTGGTGTTTTGTTTTGCTTTGAATATAGGTGGTTTTTCCTTTGCTGTGGAGATTATCACAATAGAATATACTCAGTTTTCCCTCCTATTTGATTTTGTCTTACATTGTCAGAATTGCTTAATATTTTCCGTTCTTGCATATTTTTCGCTATATATTCATGATCTACTTTGGCATGCTCTCCAATATCCGTTGGCTACCCATACAAAACTTCTCTATGGAAAATTGAAAGATTGCATGCTTGTGTTAGTCCTTTGCTTGCAAATTTGGTTTCTAGCAGCTCATTTTGTTTTCCTTTTTGTCGGGAGCTCTACTTTTTCTGTTTATCATATTTTAATGTCTGAATGTTAACTGATAGAAATGTTTGAAAGTTTTCCTTCCCAAGACGCGGGACTCAGAGGCTCACGAAGAAGTTTATCCCGTAAAAAGATAAACGTATGGAGCTTCCGCGAGAGTGTCACACTAATTAACCCGAGCTTGATATTGTTTATTAGCCAACCGAACGTACAATTGTCATTTTAACTTGTGCACATTTCTATATGTAAGTGTAAGTATGTCATGTTTAAACAACATAACCTTACATCTAAACTTGCTACCTTCATTGTACTATATCACTGGATAGGAATATGTGCTATGTAAAATACATGATTGTGTCTTATTACTTAGCTGCTTGTGCTTACTTTCCCAACCTTGACATACTACTGTTTGTTTGTGCCATTAAGTGTTTTATGTGAATATGTTTTTGATTCCTGTACTCCTGGACATGACTTAATTCTTTCTCGGTTATAATGGAACGGGCGCAGCAACGCGCGCCTATACCTTCTAGTACCAAACTATACTGAAGCTATACTTATTTATCACTGATCTAAAGTTTAAACACTAGATTGTAAGACCGTCAACCTCTCCAATGCAATGTTTATTGTTATGGTGCACTCCAATTCAAAGCTTAACAGATGATGTGTGATCATTTCGCATCCACGCACGGGTTTGGGTTGGAACGGATATGGTCGATCGATAGAAGGGACACCATCGCCGCAAGAGATTCTCGGCATGTGCGACGTTCCCGGCACCGTGGCACGTTCCCGCCGGTCGATGACGTTTTTATTTTTAGCTGAGACGTCGTGCGCACGAGCACAGTCTCGCTGATCGATGCATGCGCGGCCAAAACTTGAATTGGAAACGGATTAGCTATAGCTGCAGGGTGAGGATATGATTGGATCATGAACTAACGACAATTAATCTGAAAGCTTAGTGCGGTGTAGCTGGGTCTGAACTGATAGATCCACTGTGGATGGATGGATGCCGATTTGTTTTTACGAGTGCTTCTCATGTGGCCGTGGCTTAGTTTGTGAGAAGATTCAGATCGACCAGAAATTGCTCCGTCTGAGGATATGATTGGAAATTGCCGTGCAGGAGATTTGTCGTCTCACACACACACGCGCCTGTTCTTTGTCCTGTTTTACTCGCCAAGGGGAGACAGGGAGCCGCTTAACTTCAGAATCGTCAGGTCTTGTTTTGTTTTGATCGAAACAAACATAATGCCTGACGATAAAATGTCTCCAAGCAAAATTACACAGAGAACTAATCTAGTAGAAAAAAAAGGATTAGGCAGTGAATGCAGAGACAGACTTCTCCTGTCACTCATCTGGGTCGTGTGGCGAACAGATTATCTGTGTGAATCGCACCCACGGCGCGCCATGCCTATGACCTCTTTCTTACATAGCGGCACGACGAACTCTTCAACCGGCACCGCAGCGAGTAACGGCTAATAGTGGCATCCGTGAAGGGCCAACGCAAGAAATTTGTACCATGTGCAACAAGAACAATGTATCAATCAACCAATTTTTAATCTTGCACAACATATATAGAAAACAATCCCAAAAATCGTCAACCTGCGCTTGTCATGCAACGCTGGGGCTGATGCCCAGGCTGTGCTCTCGTCCGGCCTGAGACTTGGCATGTAATAGTTGCTACGTCAGGGATGTCCAACAGACGCTATGGTTTCGTTTTCAGTAATGAAACCGGGGGGCGTCCCGTGAGAATCTTAAAAAAAAAGATTCGTCAACTAATTACTACTGTCACTTACAGTACGCGGCTACCCTACAGTACGTCCCAATCAACGGCGTCAGTGCATCACCTCTGTTTTGCCGCGTCCGGCCGGAAGGCCGTCTCACTAGTGGACATATACTGCCGCCGGTGCCTGCGTCCTTGAAGGAACGGAATGTTGGGCATGTTGGTTCGATCGATCACGATACGAGCTTCTTCCCGGCCACCCCATGGAGAAGCGGCAGCGAGTCGCCGCCACATGGAGTCTGACGAAGACGAGACACGGTGGAGGACGTCGCGGAGGTGGTCCTCGTCGCAGGGGAGCGCGACGGGTCCGGACGCGCCGGCCGGGAAGCCGTACTCTTCCTCCGCCTGCCGGAGCAGCTCCAGGAACGCCGGGTGGCCCAGGTGCGCCAGCCGCACCATGAACCGCGCGCCTTCCGCGCAGACCGCCACGTGTCCCGCCGGCACCGCCGTCGAGTACACAGAGCCGCCTGAACCGCGGGCGCACCACCGCCGCATGGCACGGCGTAGCCAGGCGACCGAGGGGATCGTGATGAAGTTGCACATGGTGAAGTACTCGATCGGAGCCGGAGGACTGATCGAGCTTGTTAGTTTGGTTGGGAGAGGTGTGTGCCTGTGTGATTTTGGGTGGAGTGGAGCGGGGAATATATAGCGCTGGGGCTTGGGGTTGGCGCGAACTGTGTGTTGGTGCGCGGGACACGACAGTCGACGCCGGCCAAGCCGAGATGAGATCGGCATGCGTCGGGTCTTGGCCCCGATGGGGCGGGACATTAGCCATCTCTCTGTGCACCCAACACAAAAGCAAACCCTCCCAACTCGCGGGATTATTGGAGCACGTTGAGTTCGTTCCTGCCAGCAAGAGATCACTAGCTCCACTACTCCCACTTATTGATCGATAGCAAACATGCCCGTGCGTTGCAATGGAGTGCTGAGTTAAATGATTAATTAAACTCATGGTTGATGAGAAAAACGTTTGCCCGTGTCTTGCAACAGAGTGCTGAGTTAAATGATTAATTAAACTTAAACTCGTGGTTGCTGAGAAAAACGATAGTGGAAGGACCTATCTCGCGGGCACAGTCATTTAACGATCCCGAACGCATAAAAAACCTCGTCGACCCACCCAGCTTGAACCTCACCTACCCTTGTCTAACCTCTCGATATAGTACAGCCGTCCCACTTCACCGCCCTCTTGTGGATCTTGGGGTCCGCCCTATCGTGGATCCTGCTAAAAATTTGCAGTTTCTTTATTTCCTATCTGTTGGACATAGTTTTCTCGTGTACATTTTTTTGAGAGATTCGTGTACTTTTTTTTTAGAAAACTTTCTAAAATGGCACAATTCCCAGCCACAAATGGCACCCCAAACAGAGAGGAAGCAAACTTGGCAAGTCTATGAGCTTCAAAATCTAAACTACGCCGTTCGTGAGAGAAAATGCAGTTGTTGAAAGCTCCAACCCGATCTTTGATCTCAAGAATAAGAGGACCATTCTTCCCTAGCGTCCCATCCTTTTAATTTGGGAGTAGTACTAACGTACAAGCCTCATGGGCTGTTGGGCTCTATCTAAAGGATAAGGTTTTAGCCTTATCGTTGCAACGCACAGGATTCCTCAAAAACAAAATTTTGCAACGTACAGAACGGGAGAAAGGGGATCGATGCCTTCCAGGCTTCTAGCGCCTCCACGGACGCCCCATCTCGTCGACGAGATGGTATCCGCCGAGCCGGTCTTCTGCATCCGAGTGCCGCTCGGCCGGCGAGGGTGCTGCGCACCCTTTGATCTTTCCTCTACATCGAGCCGGCCGTGCGTGCGACGCGCTGCAGGAGTCAGGATGCGGCCATGGAGGAGGGAGCAGCGGTACACCTTGCGCGGTGATTGATGCTTTCCACGGGCACGGAATCGAGCTGTAATGGCACCCGACGCTGATCCTCCTCCTCCGCCATGTCTTCGTGTCAGGAGCCGTCTCTCCGGAGCCGAGCGCGGCGGTGAGGGCGGCCGCGCCCTCCGCGTCGTCGCCGTGGAGGAGGTCCTCCTCGGCCACCCTCTGGAAGACGGCGTCGATGTCGCTGACCTCGATGACGGACTCGAGCGGCAGCGCCTGCTGCGCGCGGCGGGAGAAGACGAGCTGCTGGCCCCTCTCCTTGGCCGCCAAGGCCTGCTTGTTGCGCTGCCGGACCAGCGCGCGTCCCAGCCCCTCGCCGCGGTGACGACATCGGCCATGGCCCCCACGAAGATTTCTCATCGACTGAGCTGGGGATGGATTTGCGAGGAGGGTGAGCTCAAGAAAGGGGAACAGCCACCGACCGAGATTATTTTTTCGTTCGTCGGGCCTTGTCACATGTGTTCGTGCGGTCAAAGAAGGCGACCCACGAACCGTTATTTTAACTTGTCGGTGGCAATAGCCGTAATTTCGGAAGTAAAATAGGGACAATTTCATAACAGACGAAAAAATTGCAAGAAGCGTTAGTCCCTTTATTATTAGGTAAAGATTTCCATATGTTGCACATCTGAATTGCAATGTACCTACGCAACACAAGTTTAGCATGCCACGCGACGAAACATGCATGGTTTTCCGTTGTTTAAATTGCACGTTTAAATTTCCTTTTATTAATAAAATGTGACTAATACTATGTGCCTAATGGTATGGCAAAAAATTAGCATGTTTTCCTAGCGAAACGATTAGTTTTTTCTAAGGCCACGTACATTGCATGGTGCTTAATGATGCGCTTACAAGAATAAACTAATCGTTTTCATATATCAATGCTTATTCCTATAGGAGAGGTAACTAGTTAAGTATTTCTCATCTGTAAATAAGCATTGATGCTTAACCAAAAATCGTTTTATTTTCTAACCACTAAGTCAAATAGTTTCTATTTTGAGAAAATATCAAAAAAAAAAAAACTTTTTGGCGCTTTTTTACAGCAACTATTTGGGCTCGAGTTTAGAATACCACATCTGAAACAAAATTTGTCAAAAAATCATCAACTATTGGGACGACTTGTTTCACAATACACAAATAAAAAGATTTGGTAACTTTGGCACTGTTAATGACAACCCGGCCGCACCGGTCAGGTTTCACGTGGCATAGGAGGCGGTTCTCTCTCTCTTACAGAATGGCCTGAAGTTCAAACGTACTGTTTGGAAGCTTCCATATAGATTTTTAACTTTGATCCAATTAATTGAAAAAAATGAAGAAGTTGACTAATTTAAACTACATGTCGTGAGTAAATTGCAAAATTTTGAGCTCATTTCGCTTGACCTTTTTATGCCTTGAAAATTTTGTAACTTAGAGAAAATCAATTCAAAATTCAAACTTTTAGAGATTCTAAAAAATCAGTAATTCCAACTACATGTAGTGAGTAAAGCAGGGAATTTCCATCCCATTTTTCACAACTGGTTCGAAGTTTTCATATTTGTTGAAACTTCTAAAATTCGACCAATTTCTAAAGTTTTCAAAAAACAATGGAATTTAAAGTAGCTTAATCCAATTTTACTCATGAATCAAACTAATAAAAAAAGATTCACTTTTAAATTTGAGAATCTGAACTCATTTTAGGGTTAAGTTAAATCAAGTGAAAACTACTAAGCGGTTGGGTTCAAGTTCGGTCTATACTTACGGAAAACAATGAGAACCCGGCCACTTTTGTCACGTGGACCTGACTAGTGGGATTGATTGGACTATCAAAAACATTATCAAAAGAACTAAATTAATCTTCATATTTGGGTTACTCGAAACAACTTACCCCAATAGTTTTGGTTTCATGATAAATTTTCGTTCGGTTGTGATTTTGTAAACCCTAACCCCTATAGTCGTGGTTTTGTGATATTTCTCTACAATGTTTCTACCTAGCACCAGACTAAAATCGTATGCGGATTGGAGTGGAGAGATTTGGTCCGATACTACTCAAGCTACATCGTATTTTGCAAAAACCGGCCGGATAGGACTCCAATATATATATTTTTTTTTTAGAAAAGGGGAGAAGCCCCAGCCTCTGCATCGAGTGATGCACGTAGCTTTTTATTAAAGTTTATAGTATCAAGCATCCATAGTTTACATCTCAACGATCACAAAAGGTTGAGACATGTGTCAACCAGCGAAAACACAACATGAAGCAAACTACAAAAGTTGACTAATATGCTGCCACGTATGCCGGGAGAAAAAATCCCGTGCCACCAACAGGAGCCGGGTGCATCCAGTAGCCATAAGGTCCCGCTGGTCCGAAGAAAGCAGGAAAGCCCACAGCTGGATCCAGTGCACCGCCATATTGATAACCTGTAAGACATGAAAATCATTTGACCAACAAATAGCTGAAACGCCAATACGAATCCTATTCTTGGTCTTCTTGTCTACCCCCATTCAACCAATTAGTAAACATATTAGTGACATTAGTCGGGGGTGGGATATTATAAGTACAGAAAATAACTCGCCAAATCAATTTTGCAAAAAATACTCGAAAGAACAAGAGTAGACGAAAAATAAGTGCATATGCAGAGAAACATACTTTAAAATCAGGGTACGCTAAAAATGTTTGATCCCATAACTATCCTAAGCATGGCACGACTTGATACCTTGGACATAAATAAACTATTTGACAGTTGACTTCTAGTTCTTCGCTAGATAGGATTGAAGTTTTCTCTTGACGATCCCTACCGAAGAACATGGGCTTTTGACGTGCATTGAACTTGAACGTCGCCAATGATTAGATAAAGCAGTAGTACGGCTACTACTTGGTGCTCACGGATAGTGCAACCGAGCACCAGGAAGGAACGATACCGATGCGTGCATGCACCCGGCCGGACGGTCACGCACGTATACACTATATACTACTACCACTATACTGAAACAATACCGAAGTTATTATACTTGATTATAGAACTCAAATAGTGTTGAGAGATCCTTTTTCTTGCAAGACAACAAATAGCAAGACCCTCTCGCTCTCCAATGCATTGTTTACAGAGTTGTACTGGTACTTGTATGGTGTAGACGAAACTAGAATATATGAGAGAAGCTATCTGTGATAGGATGGTTAGAGAACTCTTCCGTGCACTAGTGGTAGCCGTGCATAAGCGCATAAGGGACAGGTCTCGGGTTCGAGTCCTCACTTCTACCTTAATGACAAAGCCGGGGTGGAGTTCCCCCTCCGGTCTTGTTGTTGTTGTGATATGATGGTTAAGAGGGTGGTTGTACCCCCAGCTCAACAGAGTTCAAATGTCAGGTTTGACACGGGTGTCTCTCATTTAAGCGGAATATTCTTCAGTGGAAGGCGACGTTCCCGTCGATAGCGAGACGTCCGTGGTAATTTCGTCAATCTAAAGACTCAACCGTCGGCTCAGTCTCTCGGAGGTGCTCATAGCATGGTTTTCAAATTCAGTGAGATTTCATCGAAATTCACTGAACTTCAGTGATTTCAGTAGATACTGAAATAATTACCTTTTGGTCAAAATATTTCAGTTCTTTCAGTACTAAACAAGAATCCAAAAAATATTTAAAATATTTAATTTTTTTAATATTTAAATGAATTTTAAGAGAAAATTTCGGTCATTTGGCCGAAGTGAAAACCGAAATGACTGAAATTCACTAAATTTCAGTGATTTCAGTAGGGGCCGAAATTTTGCTGAAACTGAAATTTGAAACCATGGCTCATAGTGGTAGGGTGTGTGTGCATGCGTTCATAGGGGTGAACGTGTGCACGTGTATATGAGCGTCTACATTATTATTGTGTTTCGAAAAAAATGATGACGTGATCTCCCAGCCACACACGGAATCGGGTTTGAACGGTTATGCTCGATCTACGGGACGCCATCATGGCCCCCGCCGAGACAGTTCCCCGCATGTGCGACCGGCCCCGGCACAGTGCACACCCGCCGGCGAGGTTTTGATTCTTAGCTGAGAGACTGAGACAAACAAGCACAGTCTCGCTGATGCATGCGGCCAAAATAGTTAATCAGAAACGGAGTAGCTATAGATGCAGCCATTCGATATGATTGGATCATGAGCTGAGGACAATTAACCTGAAAGCTTAGTGTGGTGTAGCTGGGTCCGACGTGATCCACTATGGATGGATGCTGCCGTGATCTTGGGACCGATTTGTTTTTGCGTGCTGCTTCTCATCTCCGGCCGTCTCGCTCGCTACGTGGCCGTGGCTGGTACCTGAAACGATTCAGATCACCTTGTTACCCTGCAGGAGGTTTGTCGTCTCACACGCCTGCTCTTTGTCCTGTTTTACTCGCCACGCACGCATGCGCACCAAGGGAGACAGAGAGCAGTTTTAAGTATCGGAATCGTCAGGTCATGTTTTCTTTCACTCGAACGTCGTACTGACGCTAGCGCTCCAAACATAAATTCAGACAAAATTTGTTTAGAATAGACTGAGAATGAGCAGCGCAAGCAGATACACGTAAAACAGAGTCCACCTGTCTCTGATCTGGTCTTCACGCGAACAGTTTATGTTTCCGTCGTGCTTGCCTCGCGACGTGGCGATGGCTCATTTGCTCGGACAAAAAAAAAGCGTGGTCGGCGTGTGGATCTGAACCTGAACCTGAACCGTATTCGGTCAGTCAAGTCACCTGTTCGCCCTGCAAGAGAGAGGTTCAGAATTTGAAATACACAATCGCCGTTGCATGTCCTGTTTTACTTGCCGTGCGCATGTTGGAGTTGGAGTTCATAATCAACAGGTGAACTCTGAGACCGTCGAGGCAGAGGAGGACAACAACTGTTTTTAGGCCGCGCTGCTGCAGCGGAAGTCCTCACATTGATCAAAGTTGGTCCTTCTCCCCTGCAGGAATACTATATCATGGAATGTTATTTTGATTATGTGGATGGTAAGACCGTAAGAGTCTCCCGAGGTCGTTTCTCCCATTACATGCAGTGCAAACCTGCTGTTAATCCTCCCTTTTCTGCTTATTTGCAGACCATGACATGCAGTTTTCTGAGCCCCTGAATGGCCGGCTGGCCGGATGCATAAACACAACATACAGAAGGTGAAATTACAGTTTGTCATCTTTAAGTTTTACCTTCCCTTGTTTTTTTAGCTAGACGACGACGCAGCACAATGTGATACTACACAATATCTGTTGTATTATGTTGAGATTAGTTTTTTTTTTGGAGGCTTAAGGCGGTCGAATCCACCGTTCGATTAGATAGAATAGATGGTTATGTACAACATTTTGGGTTAGGGAAAACTCCCTCTACATGCAAAAATAGAAAATAAAGTCCCCCGGATCCTGCGTGTGGGCGAAAGCCCGCAACGCCATCACTTCCCGCACCAAATCTGCCACCACCGTTGAAGGGATCTCCGCGCTGCAGAAACACCTCTGGTTCCTCTCCTTCCATATCCCCCACATCGAGAGGATGATGGCTCCGCTAGCCGCTGTCATCTAGGCAATCTCCGGCGGCCTCTGTCGCGCCGCCCCGGTCCCCGACTCCTTCTTCTTCTTGGGTTTCTTCACGTAGAGGACAAGGTCATCGATGGCCGCCACCGCCTGGTCCGTGAGGTGTTGTCCTCCTCAGGCCGCGAGCCGAGACGTCGCGCCACGGCCTCCATGGCCAGCTGCTCCATGTTGGCGCCTTCCGGGTGAAGCTTGGCGAACCTGTCGCTCCTCCGCACAGACGCCGACTCCACCTGCTTCTCGTGGACCAGCGCCGTGGCCGGCGTGCCCAAAACGGAGACCTCGATCGGCGCCACGACCCGGGCAATGAAGCCCGACAAGGGGCACAGAGGTGCATCCATCTCCAGGTCCTGCCCACCAAAGCCAGCTTGCGCCAGCATGAGGACGTCCTTGTCGAGCTGCTGCCCGGCCACACCCTGATCGGTGAGCGAAACGGCACCGCCCCGGGGTCGTCGATGCTCACCTCCTCGTCGTTCAGCACCACTACCTGCTCTCGCAGGTCTGCCAGGCCAGACCTCATCTGTTGCAACTCCCCATTATCCCTCTCAGCCTCTTCCCCCATGTCGACGTGCCCCCCCTCACAGGACGCACCGTCGAGCATCTCCTGTCGAGAGATCACCTCCCCTGTCACTGTCTGTGGAAGCTCCACATGAATCTCCTGCATAATCTCTTCTCGGCCCTTAGTGAAAGTGTCATACAGCTCGCGGACTCTGCTTGGACCGGGTTTCGGCCCTTAGTGAGGGTTTAGGGTCAGAGGGCGAGAAGATTAGCTTTTTTTAGTACACGGTCACTAAGCACTATCGTCAAATTGATAGATAATGCCTCGGATCAGAGGCCGAGCCAACACTTTGCTCTGCCTTTATCGGTACAATCATTTGAAGAGCGTGATCACTACTGTCGACAGAGTCAGAAGCCAATAATTCCCATGTATTTGCTTGGGGTAACAAGAGCTATACATCTGCAAAATACTAAGCATTTATTTTTGCTCAGTTCCCTCAGAATGACAGAATCGAATCCTTCTGGACATCTAAATGCGTCCCCAAACTGAAGGTGTTTACTTGGCTGCTACTGCTAGACAGACTAAACACCAAAGATATGATGGTTCGGAAAAAATGGCATATTGAGGATGGTCCTAGCTGTGTTCTATGTGACCTGGCCACATTAGAAACGAGATATTGCTTATTCTTTGCTTGTAATTTTGCCAAGCTCTGTTGGCAATCTATTGGAGTAACCTGGAACAATAACTCTGATGTTACTAGCTAGAAGGGTGAGTGAGGCCAGGATTCAGTTTAACAAGCCGTTCTTCATGGAAATCTTTGCTTGTGGAGCGTGGAATATATGGAAGGTTCGTAACGACCTGATATTCAGAGTTATTCAGCCAGCTTGGAGCAGGTGGAAGATCAGCTTACAAGGTTTGTGTAAAAGGATCTTGTTTAATCTTTTTAATATAGATAACATTTCTTTAATGCTCTTCAAGATCCTTAGTGAAAGTGTCATACACATAATTATGTCTGTTTGAAATTATTTGTATGCAAGAGAATCTACGTTCATGTTGTTTCTATCTGTTTTTTCCGTTGATGATCTCCGAACAATTGCTTAATTGTCTCCAAATTTCTATTTACAAAAAAAATGCGTTCCAGGATGAGCAATGAGCTGTAGGAAGCTAGTGGCCTCGATTAGTTGGAGGAGGAGTTTGTGAGAATCAATCCTCACTAGACTTTGACTTTTGTAAATTACAACATTCATCTAGGTAAATATTCAGCCAGTTTTCATCAGTTTTATTGATTTGATTGGTGGTAAAAGTGTTGTTCTTATATGAGGAAATTGATCTCTTTACCTTCATCAAGTCCATAAGCTGGCAATGGACGGAGCACAGGGGCAGTGTGCCACGATCAAAGTATCATTTTCTCCACAAGGTGGCAGTGAATGAAAATTGGTATTTGGGGTATTGTATTATTAATTTTGTTGCCTTACTCTTTTAGCTACCAGTATTCTCATAGAATCATGATCCTTGACTATTTTTTTCTTTTTGACAGATCGAATGCAGCTTGCAATGCATGTTTTCATTCGGGTGGCAAACTGATATCATTTTATATGTGTCACGACCTCGCCCCTTCCCTGCTACCACTTCACCGTGACATTCATGGATACCACTGTGTCCATGACATTCATGGATATAGGGACGGAGGAAGGGGGGACGAGCAGGGGCTAAGCCACCCCCAACAAATTGATTTCCTTCATATACTCCCTAATAAACATGCTTATAATTAGTAGTTCTAAGCTAATTCGCCCCCTCCAACTTGATTCTGCCCCCTCCAATACTCAAAGCTGGCTCCGTCCCTGCATGGATACCATGAAGGGTTGGACTCATATATTACATTGGATCAAGTGATGATTTAAATTTAGTGGTGCATATAATTTGGAGAATCGGTCCAACCAGGAGACCTTTCTTGGTCTGGAGCTATAATGTCTGGTTTACATTCTTTGTGGTGTGGGTAGATCTTTTTCCTGATCCTGCATTTGTAAGTTTGCTCTCTATGCGAGGTCATGTAGAACTGCAGACAGTAAACGAAATGTTTTATTTTATGACCTAACAATTTATTTCTCTTCACACCGACATGTTTTGAGAACAAAGGCTGCGACGCTTGATACGAAGTGAATGCCGCAAAGAAGGCATATATGTGTTAATAGAGTGATATATTTGGTGTATCCTCCTCCACGGATCTTAATAAAAGAGTGAAACGCACCAGAGGTCACGAAGTTGCGTGAAAAGTAAGGATCCGTCACCAAGTTGGAAAAGCTCAATAATTGGTCACCAAGAAGTGGATTAGTCAATCTTTGGTCATTCTATCAAGACGGACGTTAAGTTGCTGACGTGGCAGTCTGTTTTTTTAGAAAAAACACCTTGAACTTTTATATCTTTTAATTGTTAGGTCCTTCTGCATATTTATTTTCTTATTTTCGAGCCCTCCGACGCGGCGGCGCGGCTCCGGTCCTACGGGCCCAACGAGCTCCAGGAGCACACGGGCCCATCCATGTTGCAGCTCGTCGCGCAGCAGTTCGAGGACACGCTCGCCGCCTTCGTCGAGCCGCTCGTCATCTTCCTCATCCTCGTCGTCAACGCCGCCATCGGCGTCTGGCAGGAGACCAACGCCGAGAAGGCGCTCGAGGCGATGTGCCAGATCCAGTCCGACCACGCCGCCATGCTCCGCGACGGCGAGTGGGTGCCCACCCTCCCCGCCCGGGGCTGCGGGAACGGGCTACGGGGGGAGCTCGGGTCCG
Organism: Poa pratensis; assembly: GCA_947311845.1. Classification (NCBI taxonomy): domain Eukaryota; kingdom Viridiplantae; phylum Streptophyta; class Magnoliopsida; order Poales; family Poaceae; genus Poa; species Poa pratensis. The sequence continues at coordinate 63,492,036 of CAMZMU010000046.1, forward strand.
GCGGGAGATTCCCATGTGACCATGACGGAAGCCTCGGAGGAGGCTCCTGGTGCTGCTGAGGTCAAGGAGGAGCGGGTTGTGGTGGGGACGGCAACTATGCACTGGGCTGGGCAAAAAAAAATACTGAAAAGGACCTAACAATTAGGAGAAACAAAAGTTTGGGGGTTTTTCTGTAAAAAACAAACTGCCACGTCACCGACTTAATGTCCGTCTTGACGGAGTGACCAAAGATTGACTAATCCACAACTTCATGACCAATTATTGAGATTTTCCAACTTGGTGACCAATACTTACTTTTCGCGCAACTTTGTGACCTCCGGTGCGTTTCACTCAAAACATTATGGTTAACAGAGTGACATCGCAATATAGTGGAGCGATTGGGTAGGAGAAAGGAAGGCAAAGGGAAATGGAAGATAGAAAACACAGCGTAAAACATGGCTTGCACAAAACATATGTATCTCCGTAGCAACGCACGGTCATTCAACTAGTATTTCTATTTTACCCGAGTTTATCGGACGAGAAGATATAGTACATTTTGCAATGCCAGCTCAATTGGTGATGCAGGAAAGTATAATTCAGCAATGGGTCAATCTGTCATGGCCACTTCAGTTCGTCTTGTCCAGCAGTTTCCAAAGTCTCGCCCTGTTTCAGCGCGCGCACTGAGCGCCACCAATGGCACGGCCTCGCGCCCCCTCGCGCCATGCCGGCTGCTGATGCCGTCTTGTACGTACGTTATTGCAAGAAAAGGGAGCAAATGTACACGGCTATCTCGCTTCTAGTACAATGTACAGAGGCGTCCGAAAGATTGACCGATCACGAGACGAGCTTCTCCATGGCCATCCCCTGCAGCAACGGCCGCGAGTCTCCGCCCCGGTGGCGGAAGGACTGGCGTTCCTCGGAGCTCGGCGAGGGCGAGACGCGTTGGAGGACGTCGCGGAGGCGGTCCTCGTCGCAGGGGAGCGCGAGGGGCCCGGAGGCGCCGGGCGGGAAGCCGTACTCCTCCTCCGCCTGCCTGAGCAGCTCCAGGAACGCCGGGTGGCTCAGCTGCGCCAGCCGCACCACGAACCGTCTCGGATCCCCGGCGCGGCCCTCCACGCGCACCGCCACGTGCCCGGCCGGCACGGCTGCGTCCACCGTGGAGTCCTTGTCGGCGCGCACCGAGGCCGCCGTGCGGGATCGGGAGCGCCACCGCCGAACGGCGCGGCGCAGCCAGACGAGCGACGGGACCGTGCTGATCACCTTGCACATGATGCTTGACGCAGCGGACTGAAGCAGTGAAGCGACAATCTGTGTTTGCGATCTGCTGCTCTTTGCGTTGAACTTGAGTCGTGGGATGGAGTGGCTGGTGAGCGGGACGGCATGGGAATATATAGCGCCCGGGCTCGTGATGAACCACTGGAATTGGCGGAAATTGCAGGAATGGCACAGGAGCATGAGGATGAATTGTTGGTGCATCTCACGTGCGGTACCGTGCTAGCGCCAGCACTCTACCAGTACAGTAAAGCGGTTTGAATCATATCCTGGGACTAGAGTGAAAATGGTGGTGGGTGAATGAAAGTGAGACGAGTGAAGTGTGATCGATCGTTCGATCGATGTCTACAGCTCTCTGTTTCACGTGATAGTACATGTTTACCTCCTCTTGCTGGAAGCGATTCGACTTCGACTGTTTAGCCGTACATACCTGAATTAATCTTCCTGATGAACAACGCTTGTCATTTCGTGCAGCTTAATTTGCTGGACTGTCTGTGGAACGAGAAGATGGTCAATCCAGCAAAAATCGGTGTGAACCATGCCATGGTTTCGCCTGAATCTCGTGGCCCCTGATCCTCCCGAGGGACCAGGCTACACAAGGTAGTAGCGCTAGCAGTACAGTAAAGCGGTTTGGATAATCGACACTGCCTACTTAAAATGCTGGTGGGTGAAAGTGAGAGGAGTGAAGTGTGTCTCTCATTCTCTCTGTTTCACGTGACACAGGTTACCTCCTTCTGCTGTATCGGAAGACGTCGACTGCTAATTAAACCACATATCTGAATTGATCTTCCTGATGAACACGGGTGTGAACCATGCCATAGTTTCGCTGGTTGCTCGTCCCTTCGGACGCCCAACATAAAGGCGCTCGTCGGTAGCTCCCGGATCCATTCACCACACCCAGGCTGCGCAGCTGCAAGCAACTTGATCCACTCGATCGCATACGTATTACGTCGACCGATCTCCACCATATGACGCATGCGTTTCGTGTGCCCGGCCACGCGTGGATCAACTAAAAGCTCCATTCCTCATCCTTTCCTTTTCCCCAACTAAAAGCTCCGCGTTTTTCCACCCGGCCCACGGCTGAGCACAGCTTCGGTTTGGCTTGCATTTGGCGATTCGAGAGTCTATCCAATGCACCCACATTTTTTGTGCAACTCCATGAAAAATCAATCTGGATGCATAAGAACAAATATATGCTTTATGTTCCGCTTTGTTCCGCTTTATGTTCCGAGCTAGTCTAAATATTATGCAATTCATTTCGATACGTACCTGTCAATACTAGAAAAAAAGTACTTTTTGTGTAATAAGTTTTGACCTAGTTAACATTACCTTGAAGATGTATCTAAACCATGTGATTGGTGTAGTGTTTCTTAATTTTAGGTATACTTTCCTCCAAGGACGGTAGATTGGATCCTAAACTTCAATATTAGTATTTTTGGGTCCTACGCTTGCTTGGATCTTCTGTTTTCCTACGTTTTCTTGAATCTTTTGTTTTCAATAACCATGCATATCTTAGCATCTGGACAATGTCTAATTTTAGACAACCACATACACAACCCGTTGGGAGCGGTTTTTTGGTACGCACTGCCCAATTATTATTAGAAGACCAGATATGCAAGATGGTAGAAATATTCTAACATGTTCCATGGAAAGTTGCAGCCTCAATTCAGACTTGTTGTTCAAGGTGTGGTTTCAATCCTGACGCAATAGTGAAACTAGCTATGAAACACCCACCCACTTCATCTCCATTCTTACGCACCCTCCCTTCCCAAGTTTTCACCATCCACGACAAACCTGCGGTGGCATGGCGGTGCGGACCCAAAACGAGACCTCGGCACCGAGACCGGCGGCTTCCAGGATCCAGCGCCGTGCTGGCAACCTGCGCTGCGCCCCGTTAGTCCGGTAGACCGGTACGGCACGCGTCGTCATTCGCTGGCTGTTCGTTCCTTCGTACGCCCAACATAAATCCCAGATCCATTGAATCGGGCAGGAACAACCAGGCTGCGCAGCTGCAAAGCTAGGCGCAGAGCAAGCAACTTGATCCACTCGTCTCCACCATATCATATGGTCCATATGGCATATGACGCATGCGTTTCGTGTGCCCGGCCCAAGCCACCGCCACGGACCCTCCATTTTCCCCAAAGCTCCACGTGTTGGCGGTGTTCTTGTTGAAGCAGATGCCATTAGCCCCACGGCTGAGCACAGCTTCGGCTTGGCCGCTTGGCTTGCATTTTGCGTTTCCAATGCGCCCACATTTTTGGTACATGTCCGTGAAAAATATACCTACTCCCTCCAATACAAAAGAAATGTCGTAGTTTTGAACTCGGGTTAGAGCATCTCCAACCAGGGTGGGCAGATCCTCCCTAAACGTCCGGGCGGACAGTCCGGACACCGGACAGAAAATGGGGTAAAATTGCTACCCAATCACCCCAAAGTCACCCCAAACGTCTGGGTTGTGTGACGACAACCCCAAACTCAAGTCATATGTGGGGAGGGTTTGGAGTAGGAAGGCATGTCCGGGTTGTCCGCTTGAACCACCTTTTTGCTTTGTTTTCCTTTTTTTTTGTCCTTCATTTATTCTTCTCTCTCCCTCTCTACCAATCACATGCAAATGCCATCACAATTTGGGAAAACTTTGAGGTACATGACTGGAGGAGACCACTTTGGGGTTGGTCCGGTCACTGTCCGTGGACACGTCCTTGCATATGTATCAAACACTGTCATTGGTGTAGTGTTTCTAAATTTAGCAGTTTGTAAAACTATAGTCTATTTTCTCCAAGGGCGATAGATCGGACCCTAAACTTCAAAACTATCATTTTTGGGTCCTAGGCTTTCTTGGATCTTTTGTCATACGTTTTTCAATAGCCATGGATATCTTAGCACCTCGACGATGTCTAATTTTATAGAATCACATACACAACTCGCTGGGAGCTGTTTTTCGGAAGAGAATGTCCAATATTTATGAGAAGATCATATATGGGAGATGTTTTTTTTGGTACAGACTTTCCAATTTTTATTAGAAGATAATATACACAAGTTGATATAAATATTTTAAAAATATCAATGGAAACATGAACCCTCAATTCAGATATGTCCAAGGTGTGGCTTCAAATCCAAGTGCAAAAGTAAAAGTAGTCGTGAAACCGAAACTAATTGCATCTCCAGCCCCATGAGCACCCTCTCATTTGTAGTTTTCATCCTCCACGGCAAACCCCCAGCAGCCTCTAACCCGTAGCTTGTTCCCCGAGAATCCAAACCCGCCTTTGCCTCCATGGAGAACCGATTGGCGGAGCGAGTTCACGGCCCACTCCCACCACCGGTGCAATCTCTCATATGGCTAAAATTCCGCTCGTACGTGCTTTTGAATCTTATTTGAGTGCACTCGACTTTGCAGCAAGCCGGTGCCTACTAGATATACGAACCGGGACAAGTTCAACTACATATAATTATACTTAACTTTTATACTTATACTTATTTTTATTTTTATCATAAATAAATTTGTTAGCATTGTTAACCATATAATATTGTTTATCAACATTTATTATTGTCTTTTCCGATATACAGTTCAAATGTACATCAATGAAAATATATCTGAGTTTCGCAAAAGTCTTTCCGTTGCTACATATTGCTCTTACAAACAGTAGCGGAGCCAGAGAAGTGGGGATCGGGGTGCACGTTGGTGCCAAAACTGATAAAAATCATTTTTTTAAAGGGGTTCACATAAGGTGAAAAATTGCTACTTTACAAAGAAAAAAAATTATCCGGTGTCCTATGCAACCCCCTGGTTGCACTTGGATCCGCCGCTACTTACAAAGATTCATAACCACATTAAATATGAAAGAGCAAACACCTCCTTAATTTACAAAAATGATTTCCATGGTTATATGTATATTATTATGTGAATCTCCTTTTCTATTTAATATTATTAAATATATTGGAACATATTACAAAGCATATGGCCTAAAATATATCTTTCAAAATGTGTGGTGTATTGTTATGTAAGCAAATATATAGAAACTTCTAGTTGTATCAACTGAACAGTTGGCATGAACATTTTATCTGTAGTCAAATGTGCCTTAAAGTTACAATGGGTTTAGTAATAAATTGAAAGTAGTTGATGATCAATACTTGATATTAAAATCACTGTTCAAGATATCTTCCGATATTCCGATTTATCATCCGATTTATCTCTTATCGGTGTCTGACCGATAAGATAAATTTGCCGATATGGCGATAAACCGGCCGATATGCCGATAAACCAGTCGATTTATCCCTTATCTTGTGTCGACCGATAAGTTTCTGATAAGCGATATCCCCAACATTGATTAAAATAGCACCGCTATTACTAATCACCGCCGAACAAAAAAAGGCTGTACTAATTTTGTACACAAAAATCCAGTTATTTTATATGCTCATATCGCAATGAGCCTCTGTATCATATGGAGCATATATATGTTCATGCAAGTGCTCTTGTTAACTTCTTCAATAGAAAATTAATTATGCGTGAAATTAAACTATATCGAGCAAAACTTACAACATGTGCAATGGATCCATACACTAGTAGGAAAACGTCTATCGGTGGCGGACGCTTTTGCGCTACCGCTGGCGAACAGCCGCCCGCCAGCGATGCATACGCCAGTGGTAGGTGTTACCGCTGGAGGGCAGCACGTGCGCATGCTAGCGGTAGATTCGACAGCGCTGGCGGGCACGGCGTCTGCCAGCGGTAAGTGAGCAGGCCCGCCAGCGGTAGTCGTCGCTGGTTTGGGGTTCAGGGTGCTCCGTACGCTAGCGGTAAGACTCCGTGTCCGCCAGCGGTATAATTTCGTGGTATTTTTTTTCTAGAAAATTGTATTCCAATAGTATATCCAGTATAAATGCAGTATATTCAGGTACAGTCGACCAAAACAACAGGAATATAGACAATTCCACATACAAATGACCAAATTGTTGGTTCATCATGTGCATTACAAACCATAGTAGCCAAGTTATATCAAAAGTTATCATAGTACATTATTTTTTACCTTAGCAATCTAGTTCGACGTGCATACTTGGGTTCGGTTCATATGAAGATCATCTGCTTGTCATGCCACGTACGAATTGTTCGATTAGATACGGTTGAGCGCTCGCCATCAACAACACATGATCAATCGAATCCTCGGGAAAAAACATATGATCGATTCCACGTAGGAATTTTGTAAATGGAGAGAGCGCTGCAGCTTGGGAGCCAAAGACACTTTGTGTACTGTCCTTAACTTTTCTTTCCACTCAATTCATAGATTATATAGGCACACTTCACGGTGCAGTTCCGTAACCTCAAACTAGCCCTGAACTAAATCCATAATAATTATGCAATCTAGTTTGACGTACACACCTGGGTTCAGTAGATACGAAGATCATCTGCTTGTGATACATGTACGAGTGTGTTCATCATCAGAAACCGTTGAGCCCTGGAACCTGATCTAGTCACGTTTTGCAAGGCATGGCGACATGATCGACCACCCGTTTTTTTTCGGAGAAGTATCCAGCCCTGAAAACGATGCTCTATCACTGGCACACGTACGCCATGTTCTTCTTGTCATGCGAGCGAGTTGCTAGTCTGCTAGACTGGCTTACACACTACAATATCTGCATCATATCCAGCGAGTTTACCGGCTGAAACTATAGACATCTGTAATATCATCTTGAAGATTGAGGAATCGGGATGGAGCAGAACATAATTGAGCATGCCGTCGCTGCGTTGTCTGTCCTGTCAAGGAGCCGGAAAGTCTAACCCGGTATCGGCGCGCACACAGAGAGGCGCGTGCGCCATGGATGGCACGGCGTCGCGGCATGGGTGCGTACTGCTGCAAGCTGCACCGTCACGGGCTCGATCGATCGGGTTCGCCTTTGTAGCGTGATCGGCGTGTGTGCGTGGGAGGCCGGGTGCGACGGCGACGAGATCTCTGCCGGCCGGCGCGTGTGCGTGACGGGCACGCCCGCCCCCTCTCTGACGGCGGCTAGCTGGGTTTTGCCTGCGCGGGAGGGCGCCGCACATGAGTCGACGCGCGCGTGTAGTGTACTGTGCAGTAGCCATCGTCTTTGGGGCGCGCTCGCTCAAAACAGCGGGCGGATACGCCGGTTGTCACAGATCTTTGCACCGGGGCCGGCTCGGAGCTTGACAGCTGACAAAGACTTCAGTACTACTCGCTTCCCATCTCATTTTCTGTTTTTCTCGTGTCTTTCTTGATGGGCTTACAGTTTTGCACGGATCAGCGGAACTGGTCGCGTTTTCATAATCTTATCCATGCCGAGAGCGTGAAGTCGTGTTGATTCGATCTCACACCTCCTTTAATGCAAAAAAAAAAAGAGAGAGAGAGCTCCCTACTAATTCCCGTAAAAAATTTGATCTCACACACTGATAAGTCGCTTAGGGCAACTCCAACTACACTCCATTGTTCTAAAAATAAAATCCTACACCCTCCCTTTCGGACACGGAATGTGTTCACTTCGGTCCGTTTCGAGCACCGCGCATAGACGTCCGGCCCATGTCTGCCCGGATCGAGCCATTGCACCCAACGACATCCCACGTTTCGTCTGGTCCTGTCGTTGTTCACGCGTGAAATTAAAATTTAAACAAAGTTCACCATAATTCAAAGGTACGGAAGTATGCCTCTCACCTGCCTATAGTAGTCCCCCCCCCCCCCCCTCCCCCCGTGATCGGGCAGACGGGACTGGGAGAGTCGCTGCCTTGCCGGCCTAGGACAGTGAGTTGCCACCGAACGGAGATGAACAATAGGTTGTCGATGCCAGATGGAGAATCGGAAAGGACTCAGGTCCTAGGAGATGAGAATCAAGAGCGCCCTATATGACATATACGGACGTGACATACAGTTGAACGGGTCCTGCATGTAGGGTGTAATCGGATAGGATAATTTCCGCATTCTATTCGATTCAGAAACTGTTTTAAAGACCAAGCTTTAGGGGTTGGAAGTCATGTTTTTTCCATGAAGTAACCCTGCTTAAGTACGGGGTGAAGAATTATGTTTTTATTCATTGTCACGGCTTGACAACTTATCTTAATTTTTTCCTTGAAATGTTTTGTACATATGTCCTTTTAATTAATAAAGTGAGTGAGGCTGTGAGGGGCTCCTCAGTTAAAAAAACGTTTTAAAGAATCAATATCCGGTTTGAAGGAATCCGACGGATAAAGGTATGTGAATCTGAACTTAATACCTGGATATGGTATGTCAAATAGCACCGAGTATGGATTAATCAACAATTAAATAGGTTTATCCGATCGTTTTAATTCCAACAATCCTATTTTTTTTACCAAAATGGCTAACCTAATATATCACAATTTATAGTTAGTGAGTTGTCGTGTTCATCCGTTGAATAACAAGTCACTTACATAGTCATTATAGAGACTATGGAGTACAATTTTGTTTGCTTACTAGGTTATTGAACAAAAAAATGGTTGTGGGTTTGACGATGCACATATATATATGTGCATACATATCCCATTAGTTTTGTTTCCGCACCAAGTTTGACCCATTTTTCTATCGAATCCATGACCACGTATATGTGTCTCCAATCCGCACGCGACCATTATTCGCTCCGCGCCAAATCCGACAAAAAAATGTAGAAGAGGCAATATCCGCTTTTCCACCCCTACCAGCTGCATGGTTGCAGGATTTTTTTCCCTATTTTGCTTAAGCCTAGCCAAAGTAATCACAACTTGGAGGCCCAAAAATACTTGGGAGCCCTCCTCTGTCGCTCAGCTCGATCTTTTTTTAGATAAAGCGAGCTTTATTACTTAAAATGTTTAATTATTACACCTAGCCTCTGCATAACCAAGATGCACACAGCCGAAACAAGTCTGAGGTTTAGAAAGTAAAAAGGCAAATTACATATCATAGTGAGAAATTGTAAGCACGCCTATGGTGGTGGAGGGCCAATCCGCAAATTATGCTGACATCCATGTTGGGATAAAAACTCTCTCGCCGCATCCTCCAGTCTTGTACAGACCTCCATAAACAGGTCTCGATGCCCCCACACGTTGTAACTGTGACCACAAACAGAGAGTAGCAGTAGTCCTGTAGATAACCTGCATAAGCGAGCAATTTTTATCATTAAAAACCTTGTCATTTCTACATAGACAAAGCGACCATATTACGGCAAGCGCTGCCACCCTAATAAGTTGTTTAAACCTATTATCTACCCCATTCAGCCAATTGCCAAAAATATTGGCAACGCTTTTAGGTGGGTAAATAGTAGAACCTATTTGGATGATGGACCATATAGAACTAGCGAATTTGCACTTGAAGAATAAATGATTAATCGTCTCATCTTTATGACGGAAGACACACTGTTACCTCCATGCCAATTGCGTTTTGCAAGGTTGTCTTTTGTAAGAATAACTCCGCGACGAAGATACCACGTAAAAACTTTGTTTTTAGTGGGATTTTTGTAACAGCCCCAAATTTGTGAACCTAAAAATATGGATAAAATTTCCACTTTTGTGTTTCATTGCATCATGGCATCCATATTAATTTGTTAAACAATACACTAATTGGTTTGGCACCATTTAAAAACAAATGCCAAACTTGCCTTAACAAAATTTCAAATCAATGGAAGTGTTCAAACTTGCAAAACAAAAATACCTTGACATCCTGTATTTGTCAAGGAAGTTCCAAGAGTTCAAAACAATATTTTTGCACTTGTTTTAAAAATATTAAAGGAGTATCAAATATTATTTATCAAAAATATCATAACCAAACCTATGAACAAATGTTGTTCCAAACATTTTATTTTGAAACACCAATTTTTGCGGAGCTTCTACATGTTATGGGGAGGCTACATGAATATTTTCAGATTTTTGTAAAATGTTTTAGTGGCTCAATTAAATTCCTGAAGTGCTACTGGTTTTAAAAGGAAACAAAAGGAAGAAAAGGCAGACGAGGGCTTTTCTGTAAAATTGTCATCTCCTTCCTGGCCCACAGTGGCAGCGGCATGGCGCCAGTGGCGAGCTCGCCACTGTGCCCATGCTCCTCCTGCCGCGTGAAGTGGATAAGACCACCACCGAGGCCTCTCCTCTGCTTTCCCTCAACCATTGCGCCTCACCTGGTCCCTCTCTCTCGTTTCTCCCCACCATGGCCGAAACCCTAGCCGCCATGGCCGAGCTTGGCGCCTTCGTTTGAGCTCGCCCCGTCCAGATCGAATAGGACCATCGTCTCCACCGTGACGTCTACTTCCTCTACATCCAAGTAATCGAGCTCGGGTGCCACGAATCGAGCTGGTCGTCCACATCGTCTCCAACTTCGGCCGAAGCTCCGCCGCCACATTGCCGCCGTCTCCGACCACCTCTGCACCAACCGAGCACACGCACGCGTCGAGGGTGAGAATGCCGTCCTCAGAGACATTTTTTCCCTCCCCTCTCGTCGTATTTCGTCGTTCCACCGTAGCCAGGGCGTAGCCGCCGCCGTAGTTCGTCGCCGGAGCACTTCCCGCGCCGCCAATAGCCTCCACGTACCCGTGCGCGTCGGATACGCCTCCTCGTTCACCCGTGCACGTGCTCCTTCGTCGGAGCCGTGCGCGTCGCCGTCGGTGGTCACCGCCGCCGCCCGTGCCGGTCCGTGCCTCCCGTGGTCAAACTGGCCGTGGGCCTGCTTGCTGACCTAGACGTCTACGTGGCTGTGGGCCCCCGCCATCAGCCATTGTGGCTAGCGCGTTCCTTGGTGACAAACGCTTCGAACCATTTTTCTGTAAATTAGGATAAAGACAGAAAAATCGAATAAAACTTGTAAAATTCATATCTCCTGAAATATTTGTCCAAAAATTAAAAATAAGATACCAAAATGTTTAGAAAAATTAAGGCTGTCTATTAGTATAACTCACCTATCCAACTAAATTAGTTTATTTGCTGTTTTATTAAAATACTGAAAAAGGCAGAATCAAATACAATTTTAGAAATGCAATAACTTTTTATTGGTTTATCAGAAAAATGTGTTTAATATATCAAAATGCTCAGACAAATCTGAACTATCCAGTAGCATCACTATCATGCATGCTTGACCACAATTACAGTACTGCACCTTTTTAGAAGTTAGGGAACACATTAAGTAAATGTGGGCTTATACTTTCTCTTGTGGAAATAATTATATTCTTGCACCCATTTAAATTGCTAGATTTGTTATAGTAATTCCAGTGCATTAAAAATGTCATGACATTATGTGTTTGTGCATTGCGTATTTTATGCATGTGTGGTTATTGATTGTTTCCTTCCGGTGTTTTTATGCATCGATAGATCAAGCAGTCGGGGTCCCTGACGACCCGTATTACCAGCCTGCTGAATAAGGCAAGCGTAATCCCCCTGCTGAGCATGTCTCCTCCTATGTTTTCCGCAAGTATTTTCTCCACTATAATATTGCATTCGGTTTTAAATGTCTTTTGCTTGGATTAGAGTATCCTACTAGTTGCATTAGATACATGTTGCCATTACCTGTATCCTTCCTAATATACATAGGATTGAAGTGTTGGTCTGAGGTAATTACACCTGCTATGTATATGCTTAGCCATGCTTAGTTAAATGCTTAGTCGTCCGGTGGATGTTTCATTGTCAGAACAGTTGATGGAATGACCGGATGTGATGGAAAATTATGGTGACTTTAATAAACTGCTTAAAGGCGGGGATGAGAGGCCGCGTGGGATGTGGTGTGTTGTCTCATTCTCGCCGCCTAAGTGCGAGTTCTCGCCATTGAGCCAAGACCGAGCGTGCTACCATGCGTGAGGCCTATGCAGTAGCAGGAACCCTCATCGACTAAATAACTTGGGAGGGGCTAGCCAGGGTCCTCTAGTTTGAGCTTCCATTTGCGTGTGCATGAAGATGGTGGCCAGGACTGGGATGAGGATGGTGGTGTTTAGGAAAATGAGTGGCCGCGGGGCAGGGTGTTGGAGGCACTGAACCTGTCCTGCCCTCACTGATGATTCTGGGTTAGTCTCAAGCGAGGGAGAAGTCGTAACCGCTCCCACTCAGCCGGCTTTCCCGGAAGAGAGCTAATGTTCAGGCAATGGGCCGGACGGTACGCGTGGCAAACATTGCACACCCCTGCAGGGTAAATCTTTTCAAAAATCCGTGTCCGCGGGTATGGACGACTAGGTGCCGGATTCAGAGACCATAGAAAACCTGAACCGAATGATTAAAATTTGACTTCAAGAATGCAAGGTTGACTTCCTCGAGGGTGGTTCGGGAAGGTGCCTGTGTAGATAGGTGCAGTGACTGATGTTGGATGCTGACGAAGATGATCAGAAGAAAAGAGTTAACTTCTTACCACCTTTGAAAATATTCTGACTATTCGATGCCATGGAGTTATGTATTTACTAAAGAAAACCAGCTTTACGTAAAACAGGCATAAAACCTTTGAAAGCCAATCATCGAGCTAGTAGCTCTAGTAATCTTGCAGAGTTCGTCGAACTCAACGTTGTTTTGTTGATTCTTTCAGAGGAGGACTTCACCGACCTTGAAGGTGGGTTCTATGTGGACGTCGACGAGTAGTCTGGGGTTCCCAGGTGGCAGCTTGGGACATCCCAGAATAGCTGGAGCTGGGAATGTTTATATATAGGCCTCGTAGGCCATAATTTGGATCTTGTTGTTAGTACAACTTAATTCGCTTCCGCATGATGTACTGTTGGGTCTGTGACCTCTGGTTGTAATATTTGCTATCTTTCTCTATTATAAGAGTTGAACTATAATGCTTTGAGTCGTAGATTCTGTGATGTGCTAGTTGTTCCACAAGTATTGATCTCTCTATTATGCATTGATAGTTGTGCCTGCGTTATGGCATCAATCGGGGTGTTGCGTTGCCGATGATCTATTCCGAGCAACGTCTACCAAAGGTTTTGGCCTGGGAGTGGTAACCCAGTAACCTCCGGTTGTATCGCATGACCGGTGACACACAGCATCTCTGTATAGTTCTGCGGTCGGGGCGCCACAAGTTTGGTATCAGAGCAGGACTGCCTGTAGGAAACCCTTCTATTGGTCGACGTTGAGTCTAGTGTTCGTGAAATTATTTATAACATAAAAATGAGTTGTGAAAACCATCTTAGGATTCTTTTTACTCCTTACCTGGTTACATTCTAATCTCGGAGCCATCTTACCTCGATTTGAGTTAAAAGGTTTACTTCTCACTTGTTACCTCAAAACTTTAGGATCGCGGGGTTGGGTTCTACCTCAGTATTTATGTGTCAGGTTGCTCCCGTTGCGCTACTATCCGAAGTAAACTCAGATGGTTACGAACACTTTTCTTCTTACTGAGTCAAATCACTTAATCCTTCTCTAGGTTTGAACCCAAGGACTTGAATAGAAGGTCCCGGATTGTGTCAGATAGAGTGTGTTGAATCACGTGGTTTCTTAACCCTTTGAATCTCACTCTAGTAGTATGTGATGCAGATCTTTGACTCAAGTTCCATCTTGTTGGTCCATTGTTCATTGTTACACAAAGTATTATTGTCCCTAGTCTGTGTACTTGAATTGACGCTAATGCAATTGTCTCAACCATTCGGAGGTGGATACTAATTGTGTCCTTGTCAATTCTCCAGAATGGTTCGAGGAGGCCGCGGTAACAACAATGATGAGGATCCGCCGCCACCACCCTCAATGGCGTAGGTCCTGATGGCCATTGAGGAAAACCGCGGGCGCAATGAGCGACTGCTCGAGCAGTTGGTGCAGCAGAATGCACTGAGGAACAATGACTACAACACTCTCACTGAGTTCCTGCGCTCGCAGCCACCTACCTTCGCTGATGCCAAGGAGCCACTGGAAGCTGATGACTGGCTTCGCGCTCTGGAGTGCAAGTTCGCCGCGCTACATGTCCCAGTGGCCGAGCAAGTCAACTTCGCCACCTACCTCCTGACTGGTGCGGCTGGCTTTTGGTGGGAGAGTCATGTGGCGCTTTTCGCCACATGTCATGTTTTCACCTGGGCGGATTTTCACACAGCTTTTCGTGCGGCTTACATACCTCAGCCAATAATGGACTTGAAGAGGGGGGAGTTCCTGGATTTGCACCAGGGTCGTATGGATCTCCGATCTTATGGGTGCGAATTCAACCATCTCTCTCGTTACGCTCCTCGGGACGTGACCAATGATGCCGACAAGCAAGAGTTGTTCCGCAAGGACCTTGGGCCGAGGCTCCGCTATGAGCTGCTGCCCTTCAAGTTCCAGAACTACCAGGAGCTGTTCAACCAGGCTCTTACTCTTGAGCACGGGAGGAAGAAACTTGAGGCTTCCAAGAGGCCGGCACAAGGGGACAACCCGAGTTCCTCTGTTTCTGAGAGCAAGAAGCGCAGGGTCTTCGTTCCCTATAGCGATGTGCCGCGTGCTCTATTCATGCCGAGGACCGTGGGATACAGGCCACCACCGCCCTGCCCCACTACTTCGACACTTGGGGCGAGCGGGAGTGAGTATCGTCCTCAGCTACCTGCTCCACCTGGATTCACTTGCTACAGCTGTGGCCAATCTGGCCACTACTCCAGGGAGTGCCCACAAAAGGCACCTGTTTCGGGAACACCTGCACGAGCCCCCGCCACTCCAGCTGGCAATGCTGGTCCTATCGTGCGTGGTCGCCTGAACCACGTCTTTGCTGAAGAAGCTGAGGAGGACCCCGGCGTCCTTATGGCTGAGTTACGAATCAACGACAACCCAGCTATAGTTTTGTTTGACTCTGGAGCATCGCATTCATTCATTTCCATAGCATTTGCAAAACACCACCACATACCGTTCAAGAAGATGAGACGTCCCTTGGTGATCTCCACGCCTGGTTCCAAATGGCAAACCGATGGGGTTACTTCGGAGTTCCAGATTACTATAGGTCACTGGTCCTTCCCTTTTGCGCTAGTAGCTTTGAAGTCCAACGGCATTGATGTCATATTGGGCATGAAATGGCTAGTAAAATATCGGGCTAATCTCGACTGTGCTGCCAAGACCATTACCGTGACCACTTCTTCAAGATCCTTAGTGAAAGTGTCATACATATAATTATGTTTGTTTGAAATTATTTGTATGCAAGAGAATCTACGTTCATGTTGTTTCTATCTGTTTTTTCCGTTGATGATCTCCGAACAATTGCTTAATTGTCTCCAAATTTCTATTTACAAACAAAAGTGTTCCAGGATGAGCAATGAGTTGTAGGAAGTTAGTGGCCTCGATTAGTTGGAGGAGGAGTTTGTGAGAATCAATCCTCACTAGACTTTGACTTTTGTAAATTACAACATTCATCTAGGTAAATATTCAGCCAGTTTTCATCAGTTTTATTGATTTGATTGGTGGTAAAAGTGTTGTTCTTATATGAGGAAATTGATCTCTTTACCTTCATCAAGTCCACAAGCTGGCAATGGACGGAGCACAGGGGCAGTGTGCCATGATCAAAGTATCATTTTCTCCACAAGGTGGCAGTGAATGAAAATTGGTATTTGGGGTATTGTATTATTCATTTTTTTGCCTTACTCTTTTAGCTACCAGTATTCTCATAGAATCATGATCCTTGACTATTTTTTCTTTTTGACAGATCGAATGCAGCTTGCAATGCATGTTTTCATTCGGGTGGCAAACTGATATCATTTTATATGTGTCACGACTTCGCCCCTTCCCTGCTACCACTTCACCGTGACATTCATGGATACCACTGTGTCCGTGACATTCATGGATACCATGAAGGGTTGGACTCATATATTACATTCGATCAAGTGATGATTTAAATTTAGTGGTGTATATAATTTGGAGAATCGGTCCAACTAGGAGACCTTTCTTGGTCTGGAGCTATAATGTCTGGTTTACATTCTTTGTGGTGTGGTTAGATCTTTTTCCTGATCCTGCATTTGTAAGTTTGCTCTCTATGCGAGGTCATGTAGAACTGCAGACACAAAACAAAATGTTTTATTTTATGACGTAACAATTTATGTCTCTTCACACCGACACGTTTTGAGAACAAAGGCTGCGACGCTTGATACGAAGCGAATGCCACAAAGAAGGCATATATGTGTTAATAGAGTGATATATTTGGTGTATCCTCCTCCATGGATCTTAATAAAACATTATGGTTAACAGAGTGACATCGCAATATAGTGGAGCGATTAGGTAGGAGAAAGCAGGGCCGGTCCTGGAATTTTGGGGGCCCGAGGCGATATTAAAATTTGGGGCCCTTAATATAGACAAAATAACACTAATAATATACATGTAAAATATTTGTTTTCAGTATAACAATTAAAGGCATCCAAATAATTCAAAATTTATACATATTATTTTAAAAGTTTCTTTTAACATTTCTCGATGCAAAGTCACCTCTCAAAATTTTCTTTTTGCCAGTCAGATTCAAAATTCTCATTAGTTGATTGCTCTTGCTCCAGCGCCAATTCAAAATTCTCATACTAACTCGTCATTTGGGTTTATCGAAACACATGTATTACTTCTAAAAAAATTGTGAATATCTTCTCTATGTGATTAGCATTACCAGGTGAATATGTGAGGGCGATATGATAAATAATGCTAGACAAAAGTATATCAGATATTGAAAATATATGGTGGTAGCTAGATATGCATCATGTATGTGAAAAGTAGAAATTAGTGATTACAAAAAATAATAACTATTATATATCAGATTGGTCAAATTGGTTATTTGTGCATTCGCCTCCGTGTCACGCGCCCAAAGACGGGAAAGAAAAGAGGAGCATCGGTGTGGTGTATTTGGGGGCCTCGAGAACTGAAATGGATGAACCCACTGACGATGAAATTAGAAGGAAATTAAATTGACTGATTACGCATCACAGATTAAAAAAAGAGAGAGCATGCACTAGTGATGAAAAAGCCAAGAAACGTTGGTGCCGGCGGACTAGTAATTAATTTGGAAGCCGAGTCGCCGCGATGATGCGTGCGTGTCTTTGGAAACTAGGATGCGTGTGCGTTCTGCTTTCCTTGCTAGCGATGTGATTAGGATGATTCCAACGGGGCGATTTAAATGGACGTGTTTGGTCCGTGTTTTGTTTGTTTGGGTCGGGGAATGGACGCGCGTCCGGCCCATATTCGCCCCTTTCTGGCCAGTGCCCCCAACGGGACGACGCATTGAGTCCGCCCGCATGTTTTTTTTAGTTAAACAGGCCATATATGGGTCATTTTCATTCATATATAGGGGGGTGGGCCGACGCATCGAGTCCGCCCGGCCAGGGTTTTTGATCATTTTGATCATTTTTATCAATCCATACAAAACAAGTATATAGGAAACAAAATAAATTATACAATCCAAATGGTTCATCACATAGTTATTACAATGTAAATAATTCAGCAAATAATACAAATTGTTTCACAAATAACAAATTGTTTCATGCATAGTCTTACAAACCAAATAAAAATAAGACCAATAGTTCATCATATGGAACTACTGGTTACCGTAGTGCTGCCAGACATGCTTCACCAAATCATTTTGGAGCTGGTTATGAGACACCTTCTTACGAATGTCACGGTGGAAGTCGAGGAACTGATCAAATGTGGACGGTCCCTGGGGCTCAACCAACTGACCCTGAAATTGCCAAGCCTGATCATGCATACCCTCGTCGCGTTCGTCCTCCACGATCATGTTGTGCATGATCACACAAGCTGTCATCACCTCCCAGAGTTGGTCCTTGTCCCATGTCCTAGCGGGGTGGCGAACAATAGCCCACCGTGACTGGAGGGCACCGAATGCACGCTCCACATCCTTTCTAGCACTCTCTTGTTCCTTGGCGAACCTCTTCTTCTTCTCATCACTGGGATTGGAGATGATCTTCACAAAAGTAGTCCATGTAGGATAAATCCCATCAGCAAGATAATAAGGCTTGTCATACTCGTGACCATTGATCTCATAAGTCACCTGGGGGCGCGAGGCCATTGGCAAGCCTGTTGAACACCGGAGACTGCTGCAGCACGTTGATGTCATTGTGCGAGCCGGCCATGCCAAAAAACGAGTGCCAAATCCACAAATCTTGTGATGCCACGGCCTCAAGCACGACCGTGCATGCCCCAACATGGCCCTTGTATTGCCCCTGCCAGGCAAATGAGCAGTTCCTCCACTCCCAGTGCATACAATCTATGCTGCCAAGCATCTCAGGGAACCCTCTGGCCTCGTTGATGGCCGAGAACCGGGTCATGTCGGCAGCATTGGGCTCCCTCAAGTACTCGGGGCCGAACACCTGCACCACTGCCTTGCAAAACTTGTACATTGCTTCTAGGCACATGGACTCGCTTATCCACACGTACTCGTCCACAAGATCACCTGCAATTCCATATGCAAGCATGCGAACGGCGGCGGTGCACTTCTGGTATGATGAGAAACCGAGGGCACCACACGCATCTGGCTTGCATATGAAATAGTCATCAAAATGCATCACCCCCAACCGGATACGGTTGAACAAAGATCTTCTCATCCGGAAACGGCGCCGGAAAATCTTGGGAGGATACGTGGGTCTGTGGGGACGAAATTAGTCCCCCCAGAGCTGGAGTTGGCCAGCTCTCCGGTTCTGGTCCAATGCAGGAGAACGGCCCGGCAACGAGCCTCAGAACACCGGCCGCATCCTCTCAATGTACTCATTGACGATGAGGGTGGCAACCAGGCCGTCACTCTCATCGTCCGAGGAATCATCCGATGATGGTGCGCACATGATGTAGTTCTTGTAGTACCATTCATCGGAGCTATTCATGGCCGAGTTCGTACCTGAGTTGGTGTCGGGGCTGACGGCCGAACACCTTGTGGGCGTTGTTGGTGTCGCGGGCGCTCCGACAGATGTGGCCGCAAGATTCACCGGCCGTGGCGGGGAGGAAGCAGCTCCGGTAACGGGGAGGAAGAGGAGCAGGAGATGGCATCCCGGGAATGGCCTGCAGTGCCAAATCGAGAGAGCGACGGCGGGGTGGCGGCGGGAGGGGCGAGAGAGGCGGAGGAGATTGGGGCGAGAGAGACAGGATATTTCTGTACGAGAGGGCCTGACGGTTGGGTCAGGGGTGGACCAAAGGAGGACACAATAGCGCTCCGCTCTCGTCCGCGTCCGACGCATCGGTGGCCCAAATTTGGGTCAGCAATGGGTCACGCGAATCAAAAAACGGACCGCGGTCCGTTTGCGTCGTCCCGTTGGGCCGTGTTTTTTGCCCCCGCGGACAGGAACGGAGGCGCGCGGACTCGATGCGTCGCCCCGTTGGAAACATCCTTAGCGCAGCTATGTTCCATGGGTCACGTACACTCCAGCCTATTGGAAATTTTTGTACTGGCGTGGCCAAACTTATTCAGTAGCTATACGTACATACAATACCTGGGTGGGGCCCTATGATTTTGGGGGCCGGGGCGGCCGCACATCCTGACCCCCCTCAGGGCCGGCCCTGGGAGAAAGGAAGGCAAAGGGAATTGGAAGATAGAAAACACAGCGTAAAACATGGCTTGCACAAAACATATGTATCTCCGTAGCAACACACGATCATTCAACTAGTATTTCTATTCTACCCGAGTTTATCGAACGAGAAGATATAGTACATTTTGCAATGCCAGCTCAATTGGTGATGCAGGAAAGTATATTTCAACAACGGGTCAATCTGTCATGGCAACTTCAGTTCGTCTGTCTTGTCCAGCAGTCTCCAAAGTCTCGCCCTGTTTCAGCGCGCGCACTGAGCGCCAGGGATGGCACGGCCTCGCGCCATGGGCGCGCGCTGTACCGGCTATTGATGGCGGATTGTATTGTACGTACGTTCTTGCAAGAAAAGGGACAAAATGCACACGGCTATCTCGCTTCTACAATGTACAGAGGCGTCCGAAAGATTGACCGATCACGAGACGAGCTTCTCCATGGCCATCCCCTGCAACAGCGGCCACGAGTCTCCGCGCCGGCGGCGGAAGGACTGGCCCTCCTCGGAGACCGGCGAGGGCGAGACGCGGCGTAGGACGTCGCGGAGGCGGTCCTCGTCGCAGGGGAGCGCGAGGGGCCCGGAGGCGCCGGGTGGGAAGCCGTACTCCTCCTCCGCCTGCCGGAGCAGGTCTAGGAACGCCGGGTGGCTCAGCTGTGCCAGCCGCACCACGAACCGTCTCGGGTCCCCGGAGCGGCCCTCCACGCGCACCGCCACGTGCCCCGCCGGCACCGTGGGGTCCTTGTCGGCGCGCACCGAGGCCGCGGCGCGGGAGCGGGAGCGCCACCGCCGCACGGCGCGGCGCAGCCAGACGAGCGACGGGACCGTGTTGATGAGTTTGCACATGATGGTTGACGGCTGACGCAGCGGACTGAAGCGACGATCTGTCTTTGCTCTGCTGCTTTCTGCGTTGAACTTGCGAACTGAGTCGTGCGGTGAAGTGGCTGGAGAGCGGGACGGGATGGGAATATATAGCACCGGGGCTCGGGATCAACCACTGCAGTTGGCGGAAATTGCAGGAATGGCACAGGAGCAGAGCATGATGATGAATTGTTCGTGTGTCTCACGTGCGGTACTTTGGTAGTAGCGCTAGCACGCTAGCAGTACAGTAAAGCGGTTTGGATCAATTTCTGGGACTACACTGCCTACTACAGCTCTCTATTTCACGTGATACAGGTTTACCTCATCTTGCTGGAAGCGATTCGACGTCGACTGCTAAACCACATACAACTGAATTAATCTTTTTTTTTACAATACAACTGAATTAATCTTCCTGATGAACAAACATCACATCTCATTCGTGGAGCTTAATTTGTACGACTATCTGTTGAATGAAGAGATTGTCTATCGTGCACACACTAGTGTCACTAGTAAAAAATGGGTCTTTAGTCCCGGTTACCGGGACTACCAAATTGGAACTAAAGGCTCCCCCTAGTCTCGGTTGGCCACGAACCGGAACTAAAGGGTCACTAGTACAGAAAAGCTACTCTGTGGCGCACCATTTTGCTATTCTGTGGCGCATGGGTGGTGCGCCACAGAATAGTCGCCACTAAATAAGCTATTCTGTGGCTATTCTGTGGCGCACCCAGCCTGGTGCGCCACAGAATAACTATTCTGTGGCGCACCCTACTCACCATGCGCCACAGAATAGGGTGCGCCACAGAATTAATGTGCCGTATTGTACCCGTATATTACCAGAATACAAATACCAGTATAATACCAGAATACATGTATATTTCATATTTACACAGATATAACAGAAACAGGGATATATTTTCACAGATACATATATCAAAACAAACACATTACTAATATATGTCTCATCACAAGTTGATACAAAAGTGCCGAAGTTTTACACAAGTGTTGAGATATATACAAAAGTTAATCGATCGTTGCACACGTTACAAATGAAGTGTTCACCGCCTACACTAGGATCGAATAGATTACATCTCGGCGTTGACGGTGAGCAAAAGCGGGAGCACGACGATCTCATGTAGCGAGCGGTGCGAGCGGCGCCGGGAATGGTTTGCCGTCTTTCTTCGTCATCCACGCCCTGTTGTCCTTCTGCAACTTTAGGCGTTCTTCGATTTCTCTCTGATGCAACCCTGTAGATGGAGATAGATATATATATTGGTTAATAATATCAATAGAGTATGCATGCATGATTTATTCATCTAAGTGGATAAAATAGAGTATGTATGTGTGCATGTGTAAGGTTTTCTTTTATAATACATCCTATCTACCTCGTCGGGAGCAATGGAAGGTCCCCCCTGCTGTGATAACATTTCCGACGATGACTTCCGATAACTTGGTCTTGATGCATTGGAAGTCTTTTCTAAGATCCATATCGGACTTGCGTCTGTCATATTCGACCCATGTTTGTAAAGCAGATGGCAAACCACATTGCGCTCCATCTCGGATAATCATGTTAATATGACGGAGGGCGTAGAAGGCATCCATCTCGCTGCCCGACTGCTCCTTGAGGCAAGAGAACTCGGTGATATGCTTGAACCGGCGCAACTTATTATCAATTAATTGTGGTTGCACGGTGCTTTCGAAGACGCCTCCCTTTTGGTGGTAGCCGTGAAGAGCTTGATTGAGGACAGCAATTATGTTGGCATACCTTTTCGTAGTACTACTACCTGAGTCAAAATAAGTGGCATGGTAATGGCTCGGGTGTAGGATGATGAGGACGCAGTACTTGTCCCTGCTCAACACAATTTAAATGAGATGATGATCAGAAACATGCATGCATTGAACTCGGAAAGGCACAAGATACGGCGGCGAGCGGATGTGTACTTACTCGGGAAAGAAAGGCACAAGAAGGCAATTCTTTTGCTGGTTTTGCAACATGAACCTCTCGAGGTACTCAACTGCGCTGGTCCGTGTCACAGATCCTTGCACCAGCTGGCTGTCACGCATGTAGTAGGGATCCGCTACCGCGACGTGCGAGAGATTATCTCTGTGGATAGTCATGGCCTCATTGAGCGCGTATAGGCGGACCAAGTTATAGTTGAGCCGCTGCTGGTTAAATAGATTGAACACGTCCTCGTATGCTACTAAGAACAGATCCGCGGGGTGTTCACCGACGACCACCAACCCGCCTTCTTCCTTTGGCACTTGGACAGTGAACGCCGGGTAATTTGGATCCCTGTCTTTTAGAAGAAAGCCCTCTAGCATAGAGATAGAAGCGCTCAAAGAGATCATTGATGGAGTTGCGAGGTGGGTCATCTCCGGAGGCACTATCGGTTTTCCAGCTTCATGAACCATGTGCGCCGATTTGTCCGGAGGGGGTGGTATGGTGTCTTCACGACCCTGGATAATCATAGGAGTTGGCTGGCTCGCAGAGGCGCCCTTTGATCCCTTTGGCATCTTAGGTGGCTGGCTCGCAGAGGCGCCCTTTGGCATCTTCTTGGGGGGCCTCCTGGGCTTATTGCTCCATGGCTGCCCACGAAGCCCCTCTGCAACCGATTTCGCAATCGTGCCAGGGGAGAAAACGCCGGTAGCCGGTTTGTCTTGAGCTGCAACGCCGGCTGCTGGAGGTGTCTCTTGAGATAAACCCTGGAAGTCCAGGCGCTGCGTGACTGCATTGAGACGAGCAGGTTGATCGGCGTGGGCACGGAAGGGTGGTTCGAGATCCACAGGACGCATGAATCCGTCGGCGTCTTCGGCGCCAGTGTTGAGGAAGCCACCGACGTCGATAAGATCATCATCGTCGTCGTCGTTGCCACCAATACGTTGAGGTGCAGAGGCGTTGCCTGCTAATTGCACCGGTTGTGGTTCGGAGCCCAATTGCACCGGTTGTGGTTGAGAGCCTACCAACAGTTGCTTCTGGCGGTTGGTGGTGGTGGCGACGGCTGCAGGCTTCTTCGGGGGACGGATCGGAGCGTCCCGCCGGAACTTTGAGGTGGCGCCGGTGTTGCGTCTTGGGCCCTCATCAATAATACCCCCCAAGACGAATCTGGGTCTTCGGCCATAGCGAGACCCATTCGGGGCACTTTCCAAGGACCACGTGTTCATCGGCTCCTTGAGGTTGAACGGGGGGGTCCATGTTGTGATACACTTTCGGCACCGTGACTACCTTGACCTTCATAAAACCCTTGTCCACTGGAGCGTGGTGCATTAGTTCGCTGCCTGTTTTTAGGATAAGGCCCGTAGCAACTTCCTTCAACTCGTCGCCTACCCTATGCAGGAGCATGCAAGGCGTTTCCTATAATGAAATTAAGCAACATATGCATTTGTGTGATTAATACAGTCATCGATCGAAGCAGACATAGTTATACAGAAGGACATAGTTATACAGAAGACGACGCAGACTAATTAATTAGTAACCTTGGTGACGACGTCCAGCTCGGCTTCCGTCGAGACACGGGCGCCGGTGCCAGCGGCGGTGGCCGGAGTTTTCTTCTCGCGTCCCGGTGCGGTAGGCAGCGCCGGTGTGACCAAAGGGGCCATGGGCGGCGGGGTCACGATGATGTCGCTCGGCGACCGGTTCATGGTGGAGTTGCTGCCGGAGAAGCTGGGCACGTGTATCGGCCCCTGTTGACCTCCCGCCATCCAGGCAGCGAACCCCTCCACTATCTGCGGGGCATGATCTGGTGGATGCCTTCAGCGAACCCCAGTTTCCCAGTTGAGATAGTAGCGGGACCGGACAAAGTTCCTGGTCTGCTCGTCTGTGAATTTATCCCATGGGTTGTCCAGCCCACGTTTTCTTATTTCTGCGTCCTCCTTGTCCCAAGTGGGTTGTTTGGATTTGTAACCGCCGCTTCCCAAACGGTGGTTACCTAAGTTCCTCTTCCGCATTTCCTTCCCCCACTCGGTCCATCTTGTACACACCTCAGAATTTAAAAAGTCCTTAATTACCTCGAACTCTTCTAAGGTGATGTGAGGCTCGCCTGTACTAATCTCCTCCCAGCTCTTCTTATTATGAATCTTCGCCTTCACCCGGCATTTCCAGCTGCTCAAGGCGGTGCTCATCTTCGTGGTGGCGTAATTATCCACATTTTTGGGTTTAGGGTTCAGGAAGGTGTATCGTTGGTGAACCCTCCTGAGCAGGTGTTCGAGCAAAGCCGCATTCTCTTCGCTTCTAATGTCAGACGTGTTGATCGACACGCCTTCTCGGAGGATGCACCCTAGTTGCATGTTGTACCCTCGTGCAACATGCTTAGGCTCCAACGGCATGCCACTTGGACTGACCTCCGTGATCACGTCCGTGACATTGTCCACCGACTGCACTTTACGCGGTTTAGTCCTTGCCCTCTGCTTCTTCTTCTTCTTAGCGGCCAGGTTGCTGTCGCCGGGTTCCGTGTGGTCGCCGCCATCGGTGCGGTCATCGCCAGTGGTCGTGTGGTCGCCACCATCTCCTGAGGTGTCATCCTCACCACCTTCTTCGTGGTACTCGGGGTCGGGATCCCGGACCTCCCGTTGATGCTCCTCAGCCTCGTCGCCACTAGTGACCGCGGCTTCGTCCCTCATATCGTCGGGCCAAAAGTCCATGTTCTGTACTCTTGCTTGCTCTTCGATGCTCATGCGCTTAGAAGCGTCGCCCGACATGTTTGAACTGCATTAAAAAGAGTCAAAAAGTTAGTATGACAAATATAAGAGAAAAAAATCACCTAAGTACTAAGATACCCCGGCCCATGCATTAGTCGCAATACCCCATATGTCCTATTTTTAGCAAAGTCATGCCAAATTTCACGAAAAAATTCGGCATGACCTTTGCTAAAAAAGGGACATATGGAGTACCCGAAATTGCCGGAACGGAAGTTAATCGACGTTCCGGCAATCTCAAGGGCCTCTCGAGGGTACCTGCAACCATTTCCAAAATTTAAAAAAACACAACTCGACGATGGTCGGAGCTCAAGCACAATACCCCATATGTCCTATTTTTAGCAAAGTCATGCCAAATTTCACGAAAAATTTCGGCATGACCTTTGCTAAAAAAGGGACATATGGAGTACCCGAAATTGCCGGAACGGAAGTTAATCGACGTTCCGGCAATCTCAAGGGCCTCTCGGGGGTACCTGCAAGCATTTCCAAATTTAAAAAAACACAACTCCGGCCGGCATATCCGGCCGGCATCTCCACGACACGATGGTCGGAGCCAAATCCACATCTCAATAAAAAATCCACATCTCCCGCATCGCCATCTCCACATCTCACCTGAAAGAACGCGGTGCTTCTTCTAAATTTCCTGCATACGGGAAAATAATGCATTAGTTAACTATATACAATGTTATTTGACAACAAATAATGCATTAGTTAACTATATACAATGTTAGTTTCCCTTTTATGAAGTGATCAATGAACTTCCCTTTTATGCTTAATTTTTCTATTTGTGCTGCAAAAATGTTTTCAAATATCTGAGAAAAAACTACATTCATATAAATATTGTTGCTATGTGAATGAGGGTGCGATCTCTATATGTGATGTGAAGGGGCTGTGCGACACCTTCTCTGAAGATAATGTATGCCACTTGCTGGAATTATTCTCCTATTTGAACAGCATTGTATCTATAAAAGGTTACAAGTTTTTTCATATCTAAGCTTTGGACTTATTTACAGATACTAGCACAGGTGGACTTCAGTCCAGATGGTCTACCGAAAGGATGGGTGAAAGAAGTGATATTTAGAAAATGCAGTGATGGAATTAGAAAGCACCCGGTATTACAATAGAGCATCTCATTCCTTAGACTGAATATGTCACACATTTTTCATACACCAATAGTTAATAACATTAACTCTGCTAAGGTTGTTCCTGATAAAATGATCCTATATCATGGCTATAGGATGTGCCTTAATGTAACTATAAAACTGTTCAGAACTTTGGATTATATTTGATAGATATCTTTTTTAACTACCAGCCTCCAAGAATGTTGAAAAGATTCAAAGCACTAGGGACAAAGAAAAAATCAATGAAATCATTGGTTTTCGAAAAGAAATTACTTGATCACAAGACATCAGATCGCTGTAAGCATTTGCACAAGCATTTGCACAAGCATAAAATGATCCTATATCTGGCTAAGCATTTGCACAAGCACCTTCGTTGCTAGGAGGGAGAGGAGAGGAGGGGCTCACCGTGGACGTCGAGGAGGGCGGCGTCGAGGACGGCGGCGTCGAGGAGGGCGGCGTCGAGCACGGCGGCGTCGTCGACGGCGTGGTCGAGCACGGGCACGGCGGAGGCGTCGACCACGGCGGGGCGTCGAGGACGGCGGAGTAGAGCAGAGCGGGTGCGTCGAGCACGGCGGAGGCGTCGACCACGGCGGCGTCGAGCACGGCGGCGTCGAGGACGGGCACGGCGGGCGGGTGGTCGACGGCGGGCGCGTGTCGTTTGAGGAAGACGAAGAAGCGCGAGATGTGAATTTGGGGGAAGAAGGCGCGCGTGCGTGTTAGAAAAACGGCTGACATTATTCTGTGGCGCACGGCTGCAAGGGTGCGCCACAGAATAACGTTATTCTGTGGCGCACGGCTTAATGGGTGCGCCACAGAATAACGTTATTCTGTGGCGCACGGCTGCAAGGGTGCGCCACAGAATAATGTGGCCACAACATTTTTTTATTTGTTTCTTCAAATTTTGTGTTTGTCTCACACACATATTATTAATACAAAAAAAATTACCTCCTTATTCATGCAATTGTCCATGTTTTGAACACATCATACCTCTTTATTCATTCATAATCAAAATTATATCACCAACCAAATGAGGTACTGTACTATGTTTTTTGTGGGTGAAAACGTGGCACGAAATGCGAAAACGGGTGAACGCGCCGGAAGTCCGACGGAACGTGTCCCGTCAACGGGCAGCACTTCCGTAACGGTGAAAACTGGCGAAAACTGTCGAAAACGGTGAACGCGCCGGAAGTCTCCGACGGAACGTGTCCCGTCAACGGGCAGCACTTCCGTAACGGTGAAAACTGGCGAAAACTGGCGAAAACGGTGAACGCGCCGGAAGTCCGACGGAACGTGTCCCGTCAACGGGCACCACGTCCGTAAAGGTGGAAACAGCCGAAAACTGGCGAAAACGGTGAACGCGCCGGAAGTCCGACGGAACGTGTCCCGTCAACGGGCAGCACGTCCGTAACGGTGAAAACAGCCGAAAACTGGCGAAAACGGTGAACGCGCCGGAAGTCCGACGGAACGTGTCCCGTCAACGGGCAGCACGTCCGTAACGGTGAAAACTGGCGAAAACGGGTGAACGCGCCGGAAGTCCGACGGAACGTGTACCGTCAACGGGCAGCACGTCCGTAACGGTGAAAACAGCCGAAAACTGGCGAAAACGGTGAACGCGCCGGAAGTCCGACGGAACGTGTCCCGTCAACGGGCACCACGTCCGTAACGGTGGAAACAGCCGAAAACTGGCGAAAACGGTGAACGCGCCGGAAGTCCGACGGAACGTGTCCCGTCAACGGGCAGCACTTCCGTAACGGTGAAAACTGGCGAAAACGGTGAACGCGCCGGAAGTCCGACGAAACGTGTCCCGTCAACGGGAACCACGTTATTCTGCTTGTATACGTAGATATGCTTGTATATGTACATCCTTATTCTGTGGCGCACCTAGCTGGTGCGCTACAGAATACGCGTATTCTGTGGCGCATGCACCCTGGTGCGCCACAGAATAAGCTTATTCGGTGGCGCATGGGCATGGCAGCGCCACAAAATAAAGACCAAAGTGACTGACCCTTGCGTGGGTGTGGGGCCCGCGCATATTCTGTGGCGCATGGGCATAGCTGCGCCACAGAATAAGCTTATTCTTATTCTGTGGCGCACCAATAAGTAATGCGCCACAGAATAATCTTATTTTGTGGCGCATCTTTACAGGTGCGCCACAGAATCTTATTCTGTGGCGCACGGCTATAAGGTGCGCCACAGAATAAGCTTCCATATAATTGGCTTTTCCTACTAGTGGGTCCTCCACGTGGGCACGGCGGAGCCCGCTGGGTGGAGAACCTTTAGTTCCGGTTGGTCTACCAACCGGAACTAAAGGTTTCTGTTTTTTTTTCAATGTATTTAGGGATAATTTAGGGTTTAGGGGGTTGGGGTTTAGCGTTTCGGATTTTGTGTTTTCCATTAAATTCTTTTCGTATGGAGATCACGTTGATGCGCCAATAACAAGTTTTCGTATACATAAAGTTCATACTACATGGAGATCATGTTGATGCATATATATACACATACAATTTGGTATCTATTTAATTACATCCAGATAATCAAATTACATGGAGACATTAGTGGCAATGCAATTCTCCCCTTTCCGGTATGACCTCCGTAACCAAAAATCTCGCCAATTTCTCTTGAATTGCTTTTAGGCGATTCGTTGGTACGAGCTTGTCCCGCATATCTTCCATAATATGTGAGTTGTGTGTATTATATCAAATCATCATAAAATAAATTATGAATGGAACTCAACATAATTAATGGTAATAAAATAAATTGTGAATAGTGTTTACATACTGCTATTTGTCTTGCAGTTCTTTGCCACTCACTGATCATCAGGGCATGAACTCGCAAACGTAGTATGCACATAAATTAGTCCCATGTTTCTGACTCAGGCAGTACTTTACAAAGAATATAATTTAATCAAATATAATCAAACATGATAATGATATTAAAACTAGAATTAAAGAGTTGCGCGGACCTAGATAGTACTACTTACCTTGGTGCAATAAAAACACAGTTCCGGTTTCCATTCACCTTTAACCTTCTGGATGAACCGTTTCCAAACCCTGCCCGGCAAAGAAAATGAATAAAGGAGTTATTAATTACTTGATATCAGAAAATGAACGAAAGAGGTCGATATAGAGCGATAATGAACGAAAGAGGTCGATATCAGAAAATTACGTGTGCAGTACTGGTTGCTCTAGGTTGATAGTGCCAGAAACAATGCTTGTACGTCACACGTCAGTTGGGAAACCAAGAGAAAGGTATGATGAGTGCAGCAGTAAGTTTTCCCTCAGTATGAAACCAAGGTTTAATCGGACCAGTAGGAAAACGAGGTTTGCTTCGAAGGTGTTTGTGAAGGAGTGTAGTGTGGCGCAACACCAGGGATTCCGGTGCCAACGTGGAACCTGCACAACACAACCAAATTACTTTGCCCCAACTTAACAGTGAGGTTGTCAATCTCACCGGCTTGCTGAAAACAAAGGGTTAAACGTATCGAATGGAAAATGATGTTTGTTTGCATAAAACAGTAGAGAACAATGATTGCAGTAGATTGTATTTCAGATGTAAAAGAATGGACCGGGGTCCACAGTTCACTAGTGGTGTCTCTCCAATAAGATAACTAACATGCTGGGTAAACAAATTACAGCTGGGCAATTGACAATTGATAAGTGCATATAACATGCATGTGTGAGCTGTGGTGTCTACTATGAGATTCATTTGGGCATTACGACAAAGTACATAGACCGCTATCCAGCATGCATCTATGCCTAAATAGTCCACTTTCCGGTTAACATCCGTACCCCTTCCAGTATTAAGTTGCAAGCAACAGACAATTGCATTAAGTAATGTGCGTAATGTAAACAATACATTCATCCTTGAATAAAGCATTGCTGTTTTACCCCTAGTGGCAACAACACATCTACAACCTTAGAACTTGCTGTCACTATCCCAGGTTAAATAGAGGTTGAACCCAACTATCATGCATAAATACCCCCTCTTGGAGTTACAAGTATTCACTTGGCCAAGGCTTCAACAAGTAACGGAGAGCATGCAAGATCACAAATGACATAGACATGATAATATAATATTCAGCTCCACATAGGTATCAATATAAGTCAGATCCCAGCAAACACAACATGTAGCATTACAATAAGATGATCTTGATCATGATAGGCAGCTCACAAGATCTAAACATGATGGCACAAGTGGAGAAGACAACCATCTAGCTACTGCTATGGACCCATAGTCCAAGGATGAACTACTCACGCATCACTCCGGAGGCGGGCATGGCGATGTAGAGCCCTCCGGTGATGATTCCCCTCTCCGGCAGGGTGCCGGGAAGAGCTTCAGAAACCCCCCGAGTTAGGGTTGACGACGGCGGCGGCAGCGAATATGTTCTGGATGAAAGGCTCGGTGTTTTAGGGTTTTCGCGTCTCGGGGAATAAATAGGCGAAGGGGCGATGTCGGCGGACCCCCGAGGGGCCCAAACCACCTGGCGGCGCGGCTGGGCCCACTGCCGCGCCTGTGTGGTTTGGCCACCTCGTGGCTCTCCTTCGTCTCTCCTTCGGACTCCGTGTACGTGCTGGAAAAATAGGGACTGGCCTTTTGTTTCGTGCAATTCCGAGAATATTTCCAGAAGTAACTTTCTGAAACCAAAAACAGCAGAAAACAGGGAACTGGCACTGTGGCATCTTGTTAATAGGTTAGTCCCAGAAAATGCATAAAAGTGATACGAAGTGTATATAAAACATGTAGCAAATGGTATAATATAAGCATGGAACAGCAGAAATTATGGATACGTTGGAGACGTATCAAGCATCCCCAAGCTTAGTTCTACTCGTCCTCGAGTAGGTAAAACGATAACAACAAATAATTTCTGAGGAGACATGCTTTCACACAATCTTGATCAATATATTGCAAGGCTCATGTCATGAATGAAGTGACTCAAAGCAATGATCTATAGTTTGCTAACAAATAGATAAAGAGTAAACAATGAATCATATAAGCAAAAACTTTTCATGAATAGTACTTTCAAGACAAGCATCAAAAAGTTTTGCATAAGAGGTAACTCATAAAGCAATAGATTCAAAGTAAAAGGCATTGAAGCAACACAAAGGATGATTAAGTTTCAATTTGCTTTCAACTTGTAACATGTATATCTCATGGATAGTTGTCAACATAAAGCAATATAACAAGTGCAATAAGTAAATATGTAAGAATCAATGCACACAAAGTTGACACAAGTGTTTGCTTCTAAGATAGAAAGGAGTAGGTAAACTGACTCAACATAAAGTAAAAGATAGGCCCTTCGCAGAGGGAAGCAGGGATTAAATCATGTGCTAGAGCTTTTTAAGTTTTCGAAAGCATATAGAGAGCACAAAATAAGTATTTGAGAGGTGTTTGTTGTTGTCAACGAATGGTAGTGGGCACTCTAACCCCCTTGTCAACCAGACTTTCAAAGAGCGGCTCCCATGAAGGACGTTATCTCTACCAGCAAGGTAGATCATCCCTCTTCTCTTTTGTTTACACATGTATTTTAGTTTCTTTATAGATGACACTCCTCCCAACCTTTTGCTTACACAAGCCATGGCTAACCGAATCCTCGGGTGCCTTCCAACATTCACATACCATGGAGGAGTGTCTATTGCAAAATTAAGTTGCTTACTGATAAATCAGGGCAAAACATGTGAAGAGAATTATTAATGAAAGTTGTAATTAATTGGGGCTGGGCACCCCGTTGCCAGCTCTTTTTGCAAATTATTGGATAAGCGGATGTATATGCCACTAGTCCAGGTGAAAGTCTGTCAGAAGTAAATGACAAGATTGAAAGATAAAACACCACATACTTCCTCATGAGCTATAAAACATTGACACAAATAAGGAGTAATAAAGTTTTGAATAGTTTAAAGGTAGCACATGAAATATTTACTTGGAATGGCAGGAAATACCACATAGTAGGTAGGTATGGTGGACACAAATGGCATGGGTTTTGGCTCAAGTTTTGGATGCACGAGAAGCATTCCCTCTCAGTACAGAGTTTAGGCTAGCAAGGTTGTTTGAAGCAAACACAAGTATAAACCGGTACAGCAAGAATCACATAAAAACATATTGCAAGTATTATAAGACTCTACACTGTCTTCCTTGTTGCTCAAACATTTTACCAGAAAATATCTAGACCTTAGAGAGAACAAATATGCATCCAAGTCTCAACAAGCTCTACGGTAGTTTCCACTATAGGCTTTAACTACATGATGCAAGAGCTTAAACATGATCTACTTGAGAGCTCAAAACAATTGCAAAGATCAAATCAAAAAAGACAATGATCTACAAGAAGCATATATCTTTTCAAACCAATATACATGTAGCATTTTTTTTCCTTCCAAACACTCCAACACTTATTATAAACATAAACTTAAATGATAATATATGCAGCAAGAGAGTATTTATAAACAAGTGCTAACAGTCGAAGAGATGCATGAAAAACAGGAGCTAAAAGCACTGA